>ML285325.1:583-15521 GCA_005239495.1 Nicotiana undulata
AAAAGATCAAGAGGTACTCTACTATACTCTCAGTATGAAAACTTCACTATGAAAGAAGGAGAGACAATCCAAGAGATGTACACAAGGTTCACAACTCTGAAAAATGAACTTAAGTCTCTTGGTAGAGTCATTCTTGAAGAGGACAGGGTAGAGAAGATCCTGAAAAAGGTCTTACCAATTTCCTGGGAAAGTAAAATCACTGCTATCCAGGAATCCAAAAATATGGCAACCCTCAGATTGTACGAGCTAATTGGAAATCTTATTGCCTATGAACTTAGAAAGTAGACAATGAAAATGGATGCTCCAAAGAAGGAAAGGAGTCTAGCACTAAGAATCACTGAGGGAGCAGATCTGGAGGAGGACGAGATGGCCATGATTACCAAAGAATTTAGAAACTTTCTCATAAGGAAGAAGGGAATCTCAAGAGGTGGAAACTACAACAAAGCAAAAGCTCCAGAAAGGCCAACCAACGAGGGATGTTACAAGTGTGGAAAGACTAATCACCATATCAAGAACTGTCCTCAGTGGGAAGTGGAATGGAAAAATGAGAGATTTGAAAGAAGGAACAGGAAAAAGGAACTGGTCCAACCCAAGAAAATCACAACAAAACTGCTCGGGGGGAAAGCTCAGATGAAGAATCAGAAGATGGTGAGAATGAAGAACAGGCGCTCATGGCAATTGGCGAATCTGATGAAGAATCATATGAAGAACCATATTTCCTTTATAATCCGGCTCCGAAACGCTATTATCTAGACATATTCAACTCAAGTATATCAATAATGACTCAATAACTCAAGCCCATAGCCTAATTACTCATTTCTAATCATTCTTCCTAAAATCCCAAAATTTGACCCCGGGCCCACGTGGTCGAAACTCAAGGTTCGGACCAAAACCCGATCACCCATATCCCCACGATTAAGAATATACAATTTGTTTTAAGATTCGACCCCAAGTTAGGGTGGAATCACCCAAAAACCCCACTTTTCTAATTGATTTCATGAGTTTAGGCCTAGTTTTCTAGTGATTAATGATGTTAATTGGAAGAAAATGAGTAGTGAACTTGAAAGCAAGGTAAGTCTCTTGCCTAATCTTGTAAGAGGGTATTCTCTGAGTAGGTTCTTAAATTATTATTTGCTACAAACTGTGGATTCTATGTACGCACGAGGTGACGAGAGTCCGCACGTTGCTAAAATCATGTTTATGTCCGGGGTAGACTTATGACTTTATCATGCAATATTTGTATTATTTGAACTCAACTTGTTAGTTAATTACTTAAATTCATAGTCGAAATTGATTAGATAATTATGTTAGATCGAACTTCATTACCTTGAGTTTTGGCGGAATACTTGATTGTTGGTAAAGATTTTGTTTGCGTTATGTGTCATCCTTGTGATGTAGTTGTTTAACCCATAGTTTGAAGAGTTTCTCTATTCCTCTGGATCGGCCCGCACGCCTCAGCAATATATTTGAGATACATCTATGGATCGGACTGTACATCCTGGGAGATTATTATGGATCGGTCCGCATGAGCTTGGCATAACTCATGCGTAACCTCGCTAGGAGTCGAGTATACGCAATATTTCCTGCTTGACTAGAGATTTGATATTTACTTGATGGCTCTTATCGGTTGAGATAGCACATGATATTTCGGGATTTTCAACTGCCATTATGTTAAAAGATCATGTCATTTACATTTTTTTATTTTATTGTTACTGGTATATTTCATGCCTATTTATGATTCTTGTATTTTATTTATTTGACTACTAGTAAGTGTCGATGTCGATCCCTCGTCACTATTTCTTCGAAGTTAGACTAGGTACTTACTGGGTACGCATACGTACATATGCCACAGTTCTGCACTAGTTGTGCAGGTACTGAGGCAGGTACATCTGGTGGCCATTCGGGCACGCATCTCTGTTATCCGGAGACTTAGTGGTGAGTTGTACTCCATGCTCCGATCTGAAGCACCCGGGGTCTCCTTCTTGTTGCATTTTACTATTTCTCTCTATTTCATTTCAAACAGTAGTTGTGGTTTGTATACTCTACTAGATTGCTCGTTCACTTGTAACACCAATTTTTTGAGAAATTCTAGTAGAAGTTTATGATTTTTGCCTAATATTTTCTTATTTCTATGTTGTAATATTATTGTATGTATTCACTATTCTCTATGCATTAATTTTCTTATTTAATAAAAGCCATGATTTTGAAAGTAATATATGAATAATTAATTGGATAGTTCACTATTGGCTTTCCTAGAGGCGACGTTGGGCACCATCACGACCTATAGGGGGATTGGATCATGACAGTTAACTCATGTGACTTTATAGTAATTTTTATAGTTCCTATTATGTAAATTTTATTTCACAAAATTAAAAATTCTATATCTGAATTCGCGACTTAAAATTAAGAAATTTAACTCTCAAAATTCAAACTGTATTTTGTTTTTTTAAAAGAGAGAGTATCTATGAATAACTTTTAGTCAGTAAATAAATACTCTGATTTAAATATTTGGGACACAAATTGGATCCCCAACATTACTAACCTTAGGAGTTTTATAATTGGCCCGTTGATAATGAATGAGAGCAAATTGAGAATTAAGAATATATGTGTCAAAGGCATATGGAATTTGGGGAAAATTTCTTTTGACCTTCCAGAAACTATTATAAACAACATTAACACCGTAACTCCAAACAAGTCTATTATAACACCAATAATTTTCTATGGAGTATAAGTTCTAATGAAGAGTTCACTACAAGTTCTTGCAACAAGTTAATTGATGAGCAGGAACCTAGTACTTACAATTTCAGTTGGATATGGGATCTAAAATGACCTAACAAAATTAAGTTCTTCATAGGGGAATGTTACCATAACAGATTTCCAAGCCGGGCACACCTTAGTAAAATTAGTGTTAATATTGATCCTAACTGCCTAGTATGCAAGAACGTAAACGAGTCGATAACACACATCATCTAGGAATGCGATATTGCCAAATCTTATTGGGAATCCATGGTATGGAATATAACACACAAACATCTACAACACACCCGGTTGACGTGCTTAAAAATGCCAACATCACCATAACGAACAAATATGTAACGTGGGAAGAGGTATTCTCATTCACTCTATGGACTCTTTGGAACAATAAAACCAAAACAACCAAAATAATACCAATAATCAAATTAATATAAAAAGAATTGCTGACCAAGCTATAGAGTACAAACGCTTAACAACTAATCCTACAACGAATAACTTAAAAAGAACATTAGCATGAATTGGCAGGCTCCTCCTAAGGGTTGGTAAGAAATTAATATCGATGGTAATTTCAAAATCGAGAGCCTACATGGAGTAATAGTCGGATCCATCTGTGACAACAAGAGCCAATGGGTAATTGCATACAACAAGAAAACACATGCACCAACGCCAATACAAGTAGAACTACAACCACTTCAAATCATCGTCAGACAAAAAATAGAACTAGTCGAAGTAGAAACAGATGCAACGGAAATCATACGCTTCCTTCATGATGACTATCCAACTTACAATGACTTAATCGATGATTGCGGGTGGTTAATGAAGCAGGCCATGCAAATGGGGGAGATTGTGGTAAGTATAACTTTCGAGAAGCAAATAGTGTTGCACACTTTTTGGCTAAGGAACCTCTTATGCAGTCTAGCTAGAATAAATTATGTGCTTTAGTTTCACCTCCTGAATCGGTGATAGATGCGTATCATAAAGATCAGAAATGTTTTGTTTGGGTAAGAAAGGTTTCGAATAGCTTGTGTTGTAAGTTGTCTCCCTTAGGTAATGAAATGATCTAAGAGGCATATAATTATAGCCCATCGAGGCACTTGTAATGACAGTAGTGCACTAGCATCCGTACTTTAGTTATTATAAATAAATAAGCATCTTTTTATGCCAAAAAAAGGTCCACCAATTTACATATATCTTTTTCCTGGCCAAATCTAAAAAAAGTACTTGGAATAATGTTATAAGGGCTATAATTTTTTTATTTGGCTAAGAACAATGATATTCTGAACAAGTTAATTTTATATATTTTGGCAAGGAAAGAAGAAATACACGGTGTGAACAAATAATCATTGCATCTAAAGAAGAAATAAAAAGAAATACATTGTTGGAATTCAACTATTTTGTCTCTTTTTTGGCTAAGAATAATAAATTTCCACCAAATATTTCATGAATTTGACCTAAAAAAGCGTGATATAGATTTAAAATAAATAGTCATTACATGAAAAGAAGAAATACACAAATTTTTTCTTTCTCTAGAAATTACACCGTGTGAACTCTATTACATTGGCTAAATCTTCATTTTCCTTAGCTAAAATAAATGGAGTTTCTTCTAAGTTTTTTAGATTTGAGTTGTAAAAGAAATACACAGAAAACAAAAACCAATGTATCTAAACTAGTTGATTTCCTAACTGTTTTTGAGTTTTTCTAACACAAATGAAGTGAACATATCAAATGCTTCATCTTTAGATGTCAGTAATAAGGTCCAAGTGAACCTTGAGTAATCATCAACTAGAACCATTACATATTTCTTACCACCTCTGCTCAGATTTCTCATAAGACCACATAGGTCCATATGAACCAGTTCCAACGTCCTGGTGGTACTGACCATTTTCTTGCTTTTGAATGAGGATCTTACCTGCTTCCCCCTTGCACATGCCTCACAAACTTTGTCTTCCTTGAACTTAATGTTAGGAAGCCCTACCACTAATTCCTTAGAGACTAATTTGTTAAGTTGATTTAGACTCGCGTGACCAAGTCGTTTTTTCCAAAGGAGGGGATCACTGTCCAGCACACTTAAGCAAGTGAGTTAATTTTCTATAGTGTGGACAAGTCTATGACATAGATGTTATTCATTCTTTTTCCCTGCAAAACAATCTTTTCAGTAAGCATTTTAATCACAAAATATTTTGTGGAAGTGAAAGCAACCAGGTTACCTCTGTCACACAATTGTGACACACTGATCAGGCTATATTTCAAGCCATCAATGGAATACCTACCTTACCAACCCCAATAATTTTACCTTTCTTTCCATTTCCAAAGGAGACATTTCCTCCTTTGAGGTTTTCAAGTGAAAGGAATTGTTCCTTGTTCCCTGTCATATGTTTTGAGCAGCCACTATCCAAGTACCAAATTTGGCTGCTTCCTCTCACTTGAACNGATGCTGAGGGAGTTTTGAGGTTGCAGGGTCGCTTATGCGTTCCTGATGTTGATGTCATACGTAAATTAATATTGCAAGAGGCCCATAGTTCTAGGTATTCCATTCATCCGGGCGCCGCGAAGATGTACCAGGACTTGCGACAGCATTATTGGTGGCGTAGAATGAAGAAAGATATTGTGGCCTATGTGGCTCGGTGCTTGAATTGTCAGCAGGTTAAATATGAGCACCAGAGACCGGGTGGTTTGATGCAGCAGATTCAGCTTCCCGAGTGAAAGTGGGAGCGTATCACGATGGATTTTGTAGTTGGACTTCCACGGACTTAGAGGATGGTTGATGCAGTATGGGTTGTGGTGGATAGGCTGACCAAGTCAGCACATTTCATTCCAGTGGCGGTTTCATCTTCAGCGGAGAAGTTAGCTCAGATCTACATGAGAGAGCTGGATGATGAAGGAAGGCCAATTTATCTGTTTACCCATGTAAAGGCACTCCATTAGGGTGAGATACAGGTAGCTGGCAATGTGCCTTCGCTCTTGCCTAGGCAGTAGAAATTTGATCACAAACTCAAAAAACAGTTTGTGTTGAGCCCTCATCTCACTCTTAAACACTGCCCTGAGCTCAAGTTCTTGCTCATTCTCACAGAAGGACCTTGTGATTTGAAGGGTTGAAGGCAAACCATCCAAACCAGGCCATCTTTGCCTCATGTAGTCATCGTACCCCTCAGAAGGGATATTCAGTATTACCCCCAATTCCTTTGCATCAAACGAAATCGCAACTCCCTGAACTTTTGTAGATACCCTTCCATCTTTGACTGTTGCATTGTCCATAAACTCTACCATCTTATTCCTAGCCATACTGCCCTCAAGGTGAAGGACCATGTCCTTCCACCCTTGCGCATATAAGGTATCTAGCAAGAAAATCATCCCTGACTCCTCAAGGTCTCTAAACAGCTTCCCTTTCAAAATAGTACGCTTCCCAAACATTGTGAGTTTGTCAGTATCCTCACCGGACACTTCTGCTTCCTCACCACTCCATTCAGCATCATCAATGATCTTTGCTTTCTTTGATGTATACCTAGTCCTCTTGGCAACTATTGAGGGTGTGGCAGACACAGATGCTGACTTCTTGGAAGAAGCCTTAGCTTTCTTGGGTTTTGGTGTCTCAACCTCAACTTGTGCTGGTTGCTCCTCCCGATGGACCAGGTCCATCTCATCGTCATCAACAAGAACTGCCTCAATGAGCTCTCCAACTTTTGCCTTTCCCTTGGAAGACTTCTTCTTCTTGCTCTCTCTCAGAGCTTTTTCCAATTCTTTTTCTCCTTGCCTAATAGTGTTTCTAGTAGCACGACTCTTTGGGGCAGGAGCATCAGCAAAAGATGAAGCTTTCCTCTTCTTGGTTGGAACAAGGGTAGTAGCTTTCTTGGATATTGGAGTTCTCTTCTTTTTGGGATTGTATGACTCCCCCAACGTTTTCATCAACTCACCCAACATTTCCTCAATAGATGAACCAGGTTCATCTACTGCTTGTTGTAGACTTTCCAGACTTGCTGCTGCTTCCCCAGAATTGCTTGCCCCTAAAGCTTTGACTCCTTCCAGACTTGCTCCCTTCTCCCTCTCTCTTAATGTTTATATTTTTCCCAATTTTTCTTCGCCTATCTGGTACCTCTACATCCACTATCGACCCAATCAAGATAAACCTGTTTTCAGCCATTTCAGTTGCAGACCCAACTTCAAGATTTCCCTTTTCAGTGTCAAGATGAACCTGGTGCTTCATCCTCTTTTGCAGATGTGAAGGACTCACTAGAAGATTCAGAGTCTTGGTCCTTGTTGGCTTGAAGTTTCTCATTTAATTTTCTAGCAAGAGAACCAAATGCATCTGTTTTCCTGGCCAACATTTTCACTCTACGTTTTCTGGGGGCTGGAGTGGGGCAAGGTGTAACGGCTGGGACTGATTGGGGTGAAGGAGTGGGTTCAGGGATAGGTTCAGGAACTAGAGGGTTTTGAGGGGTTGAAGACCTAGTGGGAGAGTGTGAGTTGTGTACAGATGGAGAGTTAGAACCAGTGTCTTCAAGACCAACCCCGTAGTCAGGGGTGGTTGATGAAGATGAAGCAGGGGGTGGTGTAGAAGACATTGTTATGAATATTTGGGGAGAGGAGAATGTTGATCACTTTGGTATGAGAGGAATGATGAACTTGGTTCAACGATTATGCATTTGAAGAGGGGAGGTAATGATGGCCTTTTAAAGATGTGGTTATTAATTGTACAACAGGCCTATTTCTTGGTCAAGTGGGAGTCTAATCCCTGCAGGAGTGTCAGTGATTAGACGGTTATGACTCCCTAAATCTAGGCTAATTAAGGTTCGATGGGACTCTTTGAAACAGGTTCATTTTTGGATAAGTACTAAAAATTTGAAATGAACCAAATATAGATAGAGTCCTGCTCATGTGTGACTATAATTATTTCAATAAGTGTATGGTGATGAGCACGTACCTTGTCAGTCAGATGAACCAGTAGCGATGAACCAGGTTCATCGTGTTATAGTCTTTAATTTACCTCAATTTACAAAGATAGAAAAACATCATTAGCAACTAGGGAATCATATTAATACATGGCAAGAGAGTATGGCAGTAAAGTCATGATACTGAGCAATGATTAGTCTGGTTAGTTACCTATTTTTAGTGTTTCTAGCCAAAATAGAATCATTTTGTTTATCAATTAGGTGATCTTAATAATCTCTAATTCTAGCCTGTTTCTCTCAAAATTCTCCCTACTTAGTGTCTTAGTGAAGATATCTGCAATTTGTTTGTCAGTAGCACATAATTCGATTGAGATCATTCCTTTTTCATAGTTATCTCTTAGGAAAAGGTGTCTGACATCTATGTGCTTGGTTCTCTTATGATGAACCGGGTTCTTTGTCATGCTAATTGCACTAGTGTTGTCACAGAAAATAGGAATGCATCCAACCTCTATACCAAAATCCATGAGTTGTTTCTTGATCCATAGGAACTGAGCACAGCATGAGGCTGCAACCACATATTCAGCCTCGGCAGTAGACAAGGCTACTGAATTTTGTTTCTTGGTGGCCCAAGACACAAGGCAAGAGCCCAAAAAGTGAGTCGTGCCTGAGGTACTTTTCCTGTCAACCAGGAAACCTACATAATCTGCATCAGCATATCCTACAAGGTCGAAATTACTACCTTTAGGATTCCAAAGACATAAATCAGTATTGCCCTTCAGATATCTCAAAATTCTCTTCACTGCAGTTAGATGGGACTCCTTTGGATTTGCCTGAAATCTAGCACACAGTCCTATACTGAACACAATATCAGGTCTGCTGGCAGTGAGATATAATAAAGACCCATTCATCCATCTGTATAGCTTTTGATCAACGGATGAACCAGGTTCATCCACATCTAATTTTGTAGCTGTGGCTATGGGGGTGTCAATTTCTTTTGAGGCTCTCCAACCTCACTAATTGCCTCAATATGATGTCGTGGCAAGAGACTTACCTTACTTCCAAGTTCACTACTCGGCTCTCCAACCTCACTAATTGCCTCAAATTGATGTCGTGCAACCCGAAACAAACCAAATGTCTTACAACCTAATCAATATATGCCTAAAAGCTCATAATTTAACTATTAGAGTAATTTTCCAACCCAATTTGGATAGTTCATTAAAAGTCATCTCCAGACCCACGTACGCGGATTTAGGAAATATTTGTAGATAAATATTACCCATGACCTTAAGAACTCAAAAATATAACTTATGCTCAATTCCATAATCAATTTCGTGCTCAAATCCCATTTTTATCAAACCCTAGGTTTTTCAACAATATCCCGTATATTCTACAAATTCTATGTTAAAATCTACCCATAATCTATGTATTAAACTCACATTAGGTATAAATCACTTACCTTCAATTGCTAGGTGAAAATTCCTCTCCAAATAGCTCTAAAATCGGCCAAGAAAATTGAAGAAAATGGCCTAGGTCCCGATTTTTTACTAAGTGTTCTGCCCAGTAGTCCTTCTTCACGATCGCGGAAAGACCTTCATGATCGTGAAGGAAAACAGTAAATTTTCATCGCGAATGCGGCCAGGTACTCGCGATGGCGAAGGCTAGCCCGGCCAACGCATCGCGAACGCGACCAATCGCAAAGGCAACGACCTGTTGATCCCCATACCCAGCTCCTCATATGCGAACGTGGGTCTAATATCGCGAACGCGAAATGCAAAAGGACCCAACCCCCAAATTCTTCATCGTGAACGCATATATCCTCCACATTCGCGAGGAAGAAAACCAGCACCAGCAATTTCTACAACTGGACTTAACTCCGGGTGGTCCGAAACACACTCGAGCCATCTAGGTGTGATAAACCTGATAGGCCATCTTATGTTTTAGAACCTAATTATGCGCTTTTAAGCCTTAAATACCTCAGTTTAGACTTTCAGGATTTGTGAGCGCAGTCCGGGTTTTTTTCGGAAAGTTTTTATGTTAAAAACTGAGGGAAAATATGAAATTTTGCCTTAAAATCTATCTGTCTTCCATTTTAAATCTTTTGAGCCATTCTTTCACATATTTTTGTTGATGGATCATTTTTCTATTTGAGTTTTGCTTGATTTGCAAGCCTAAAAAGAAGTTTAGCTCACCCATCATACTCATCTCAAACTCACTCCCCATAAGTTTAGCAAATTCAGATCACCAAGCTTTCAACCACAAATGCTGAAAATATCATAACTTGTTGTTAAGACAAGTCTTGGTCCAATACTAAAAACTAATATTTTGAGGATAAACTTATCTGCCCCTCATACTCTTCTTTCCGTTTTTGGGTCGCTCTTCTTATCTGCCGTACCCCCAATCCTCCTTCATTCGAAGGCATCGTAACATATACATCAAATCAAGATCAAATAAAAGATTCTCCATCCCTTCTTTATACTCGTCTATCCCTCGATCAACTAGATGGGCCTAGGATAAGGCATTAAAAAATCGTCGATATGTGGGGTGATCGAACCGACTCGTCTACAACTCATCTTTGAAAACAAGATGCGCTCCTACGTGAGGAGGGGGGAAATGAAAGTAAGAACCATGCGCATGGATGAAAGAGCGCGATTTTTGTCGAAACTAACGGCTTCCGGTGACCCCTCTAGTGACCATGTAGGTCTGCCTCTGCATATCATATTAAGTATTACCCGCACGAATGTGGCCTAATAGTCAATGATGTGGGTTGTGAACCATGAGGTCTCAGATTCTCAGTTGAGGCAAAACACTAGATAATTTCTTCTCATCTGTCCAAGCCTTAAGTGGAATTAGCCGAGGTTCGTACAAGCTGATGGGACATCTCGCTGATTTAATAATGTATTATTGAGCTGGATTCAGAAAATTATTTATGGTCAAATTCAAATTTTAGTAACAATCCCATGCACGTTCCTAACAAAGCAGATGTTGTTCAATCGAGTAATTGGCCGAAAGCCAAATTTTAATATGAGGCCTTAAACGTATTAATAAAATTCTCATATTTTTCTTTTTCATGTTTAGCTATTTTAGCTTTTTCAGATGCAAAGTTACTAATTATTTTTATGATCAATCTTTATAGAGCATTTATTTTTCAATTGTAATGTAACCAATCACTTAGTCTTTATTGAATATTAAATAAAAAATTTAATTAAAAATTTGATTCGGCCTTCTAAAGCAACAATCGTGTGCTAAATACTTATATTTGACTTCGGTTAACGTCTTGAGAAAACGGACTCGAATTTGTGTTTTGATGCTCCCGTTGGTCTGTATCGTGATTTGAGACTTGGGCGTATGCCCGAAATCAAATTCAAAAGTCCCTAGCCTGAGTTATCGCACTTTGTTGAAATTTGAAAGTTTAAAAGCTTAATGACTTTGAAAGTTTGACCAATGTTTGACTTTTTGGATATCGGGTCCGTATTTTGGTTACGGAACCCGGTATAGGTCACATACTATATTTATGACCTGTTTGTCAAATTTGGTGAGAAATGGAGTTGGTTTGATGTGATTCGGACGTCCGCTTAAGTTCATGAGTTTTCTTGAAAGTTTCCTTTGATTTGATGCTAAATTCATAGTTCTAGGTGTTATTTTGGCAATTTGATCGCGCGAGTAAGTTGTTCACTCTAGTCGAGTACTTGCATTGTATTTTTCTTGAATCATTCTAGCAAATGTGTTTTAGGAAATCAAGTTGTAATCAAGTGTCACAAATAACTACTGAGTTGGAGTGAGTGTTTGCTTTACAAGTTAGAGTATCTTGTACACCAAATAGTCGTAGTAGGAGTACTGGAGAGTATTGAATAACAGTCTTGTAATTGATACATTTTTGGCTCATTGTTCTAGTGGAGTTGAAGTTCAAAATATTACTTAGTTGATCGTGGTTTTTGCACCTTTTGAGTCGGGTGATTTTCCACGTAAAAACTGTTGTGTTTACTTTACTTCAAGTTTAAGGAATACGGTAAAAAATAAGTTCTTTAGTGAATCATACGGACATTTGGTTATCCATTTAGATAACCAAATGGGACCTGAAATCTGTGATGTGTTAGACCTATGATGAAAAGCCAAATTCCTATCCAATGTTGATAGGTACTTGGGTATACAAAACACTGTGAAATGAGACTAGGTCAACTATACAAAGGAGCATAAGAAGTCCTAAATCTACTAGATACATGAGTTGGGAAGTCAACTTCCATATATAACGAATGCTACGACTAATACTATTGTAGACAATCCTTATAAGGTATGGCAAAAAATAAATGAGAATGGGGGGTACTATCTTTAAACTTGATTTGACATTAAGGTCAAGGGAAGCAAGGTTGAAGATAGCTATCAAAAGGACCCAATGAGTTGGGTGGAATTGTTGGCTCTGCCTGGTGTGTGTGACAGAAGAAAGTGAGCATTGTCCTGTGTCCATTTTATAGAAGAAGTTGCTGTCTCCTGCTATTTGAGTGATTGACAATGGGTTGGACCATATCTGGTGAGTGTGTTCCTCCGAGTGTCGCCTATGAAAGGCGTAATGAGGTTCGGGAAGAAGGGCAAGTTGAGCCCTAGGTATATTGGTCCATTTGAAATTCTTTAAAACCTCAAAGTCTCATTTTTGATCGAAACTACTCAATTCACGCCCGTTTCACAGCAAGTTCCACAGATAGGACAAATAATATATAATAAACCTGTTCCGGGCTCCGGAACCATAATACGGACCTGGTAACACGGTTTTCACATAATTATTCATTTTCACAATCCTTTATTATTTTCAGAAAATAATTTCTTTTAAAAATTCATTTCTCGGGCTTGGGACCTCGGAATTCGATTCCGAGCATATGCCCAAGTCCCATATTTTCCTACGGACCCTCCGGGACCGTCGAATCACGGGTCCGGGTCCGTTTACCAGAAATGTTGACCAAAGTCAACTATATTCATTTATTAATTATCAAAACCCATTTTTATCAAATTTTCACATACTAGCTTCCCGGCTACATGCCCGGGCTGCGCACGCATATCGAGGTGAGGCTAACGGAGGCTCTCGAAGCCTTGGAACACAGATATAGCTTAAATTACGTAAGATGACCTTTTGGGTCATCACAACAGCCTGATCCAATAAACATATGCTGCAGCGTGCAACCCGATCCATATAATATTTGCTGTGGCGTGCATCCCAATCAAATATCATATCCTCACCATCAAGCACTCGGCCTTACTCAGTCACCATAAACAGTATAACATGTTGCGGCGCACAGCCCGATCCCATAACATCCTCACAACATAGGCCCTCAGCCTCACTCAGTCAGAAACCTCACAAAAATCCGCTCGGGCTATCAGTAAAATGGGTTACTCGACCCAATATATCATTTTATATCATGAAAATAATATCAACAAGTCTAAGTATAAAAAATAGTTTACATGAATGACCGAGTGTAAATCATAATTACCACAGTTAGGAATATCAGAAAACAGCCCCCAAGGGGTTTAAACAGTTCGACACGAGGCCCCAAACATGGCTTACATCCCAAATATATCAAAATCATAAAAATACTATTTATCATATGGTTTAAAAGCAGCTTCGCAACTCAATAGTTGCCTCGGGAAGAACCAGTTTCAAATTCCCCAATTAGTGTACGCCACACACTCGTCATTCAGTGTGTACGCCACTCCAAAACAGTGAAAGGATGTTAAGTCAGGGGTTTCATACCCTCAGGACAAGATTTAAAATCATTACTTACCTCAAACCAGCCCAAAAAGCTGCTCCGCAGTACTCTTGCCCCTCGAATCGGCTCCCAAGTGCTCCGAGTCTATCAAAATCATATTTACAACATCAAATTATGCTAGGGAAACGAAACCCAATAGAAAACTATCAAATTTAGGCACAACTCCCGAAATTGGCCAAACCCGACCCTCGGGCCCACGTCTCGGAACTAGATAAACTTTACACCATAATGATCCTCGTCCTCCCACGAGTCTATACATATCAAGAACACTGAAATCGCAGTCCAAATGACCCCTCAAATGCCCATTTAAATGTCTCTTAATCTCAAGCCCTAATTACCCCTTTTTGCACTGATTTTTCTTAGGTTTTCACTACTAATCAGGCCTTGAATCACTTATAAATGAGTGATGAAGTCAAGAATATTATCTCCAAGTGATACCCCTTTGGTTTCCTTGAAAATTCCTCTCAAAAGCTTCAACCCCGTTAAAAATGGCGGAAAAGTGAAGAAGGGTCGCGGGTTGGCTATTTAATACTGCCCAGTTATTTACTCACTGCGATCGCGAAAATAGGCACGCGATCGCGAAGAACAAAATTTCTTCCCCTCCAAATAACGCTACTGTGATGACCCAAAATGTCATCCCGTGTAATTTTATCTTAATCTGTGTTTCGAGACCGTGAAAGCCTCTATTTATCTCACCTCGATGTACGTGCATAGCCAGGGCGCGTAGCCGGGAAGCCTTTATGTGAAAAATTGAATAAATGGTTAATTTATGGTAATTAGTTGAATAAAGTTGACTTTGGTCAACATTTTTGGTAAACGGATCCGGACCCGTGATTTGACAATCCCGGAGGGTCCGTAGGAAAACATGCGACTTGGGCGTATGCCCGGAATCGAATTCCGAGGTCCCAAGTCCGAGAAATGAATTTTTAAAGAAAATTGTTTTTTGAAAAATATAAAGACTTTTGAAAATGAACTTTGATATGAAACTTGTGTTACCGGGCCCGTATTGTGGTTCCAAAGCCCGGAACAGGTTCAATATGGTTATTATGTGTTGTCTCTGAAATTTGGTAAGAAACAGACTTGGTTTGAGGTGATTCGGACTAAAAATGAGAAATTTGAAAGTTAATGAAGTTTTGAGAATTTCTTAGATTTTGAGGCTTAATTCAGTGTTTATGATGTTATTTTGGCGTTTTGATTACTCGAATAGGTTCGTAGGATGCTTTTGAGGTTGTGTGTATAGTTGGTTTTGAGTCCCGAGGGCTCGGGTGAGGTTCGGGTAGGTGTCGGAGTGCAAAAACCTTAGAAACATCTGGTGTAAAATGCGTTTCCTGGTGTCTGAGGCTTTACTCTATGCAATCGTGTAGGTTCTCCTGCGATCGCATAGCTTTGTGTTGAGGGGGTAATTCTGTTGCACTGTGCGATCGCATAGCACCCTCCGCGATCGAATAGTGCACTAGGTAGGCTGGGGGAGGGGGGGCTGGTAAGGACCCTGTGCGACCGCACGTGCTGATCCGCGATCGCAGGGGTGTAGGTTAGAGGTACTAT
>ML285328.1:0-16294 GCA_005239495.1 Nicotiana undulata
AGCTTGCTCTATGCGGTCGCGTGCAAGCAACCGCGGTCGCAGAGCATTAAGTTCAGAAGGTCCTCGATCGCAGCTCAGGTAATGCGATCGCATAGGCTTAAATTGGGCGCATGTGAAGTTACCCTCCGCGATCGCGACTGGTGTTCCGCGATCGCATTGTAGAAATGACTGGGCAGAATAATAAAACCCCATGTCAAAGCTTAAAGCCTATTTTCACCATTTTTGAGTTTTGGGAGCTCGGGAGAGGCGATCTTTGATAGGATTGTTACGTGGGTAATCGAGGTAAGTGATTACTAAACACCATAGGTCAATTCCCATGTTCCTAATCTTAAATTCCACCCTTAAATTCGAATTTTTGAGTTGAAATTTGGGGAAAATAGAAGAAGCTTCTTAGACCTAATTTTGGGGTTTTTGATTGGGAAATTGACCTCCGATTTGATAGATTTTATATGGTTAGACTCGTGAGTGAATAAGGGTTCGAAAAATATAAATTTTACCCGAATCTAAGACGTGGGCCCGAGGGGCGTTTTGGTCAATTTTTCTAAATTCGCGTATTAGTTCCGAATTTATTAGTTACTTTGATTCCTTGAATTTATATTTACATTATACCATCGAATTGAATAGATTTGGGCCACCTGGAGTTGGGTACTCGTGGCAAGAGAGTGATTAGCGGTTGATTTTGCACAGTCGAGGTAAGTGGCTTGCCTAACTCTGTGTTGGGGAATCTCCCTTGGGAATTTTTAACTGGTCCATGTACGTGAGGTGACGAGCGCGTGCACGGGATATTTTCATTGAAATTCCATACTTCTTTCTACACAATGCCTCATTTCCAACTCTATTATTACTGTTATCGGTTTGAACTGCATAATAACTTAAGATTTTACCCTAGTAAATTGATTTCTAACTGACTTTCCAATCGTTACTATTATTTGAAAGTGATTTAAGGATTTTACTCTGAGGTTCCAACTGGTTCTTTTTCCTAAAACCCTAAAACTACGCTATTTTGAGATTTTTCATTATATTGCGTATGTATATATACGGGGATTGCGGGCATAGACCTTAGCCGTTCCCTCATACTGCATTGCATACAAGGATTGCGGGCATAGACCTGAGCCTTTTCCTCATACTGCGTTGCATACAGAGATTACGGGAATAGACCTGAGCCTTTCCCTCATTTTGCATTGCATACATGGATTGCGGGTATAGATCTGAGCCTTTCCCTCATTCTGCATTGCATACATAGGGATTGCGGGCATAGACCTGAGCTTTTCCCTCATTCTGCATTGCATACATAGGGCTTTCGGGCGGAGACCTGAGCCTTTCCCTCATATTGCATTGCATTGCACCTTTACTTTCTTACAGAGCTTTATATATACTGCGTTGATCTGAGCATCAGTTATACTATCCTTGCTAGTCTTTACTCATCATTTTTTGTTGTTGATTATCACGTTTTATTTACTTGCTTACTATATCTGTCATTTTGCAAATCTCAGTAGAGCCTCTACCTGACCTCATCACTACTTGACTGGGGTTAGGCTTGCCACTTACTGAGTACCGAATGTGGAGTACTCACGCCCTTCTGCGCATGTTTTACCCATGTGCAGATCCAGGTTCTAGTACGCAGTACCATCTTTAGCAGCGGTAGCCAGTACCAGGAGACTTGAGGTATCGTCTGCAGCGTCCGCAGATCTCCGAGTCCCCTTCTTATTTCTGTGTAGTTAGTACCTGTAGAGGATACTTTACTATTGATTCCTTCCAGTTGTTCATTTTGAGACGTAGAGTCAGCTTGTGATGTATTGTGATATTCCGGGTTCTGGGTAAAGTAAACTGTAAATGCCGAGCGCCATCGACTTTATTATGATTTATATCACTTACTGCTATTCTACCTGTTTTATCTTAATTTCGCGTAAGGAATAGGCTTACCTAGTCGTCTAGACTAGGTTCCG
Organism: Nicotiana undulata; assembly: GCA_005239495.1. NCBI lineage: Eukaryota > Viridiplantae > Streptophyta > Magnoliopsida > Solanales > Solanaceae > Nicotiana > Nicotiana undulata. Next base: position 1,947 of record ML285328.1, read on the forward strand.
TCATGAGACCCAGTCGGAGGGAGAATTGGGTCGTGACAGACGCGGTTATACATACAAGTAAATAAGGCTAGCCCGCTCGCGAATCATACCTGCGACTCAGGTGCTCATATGTACACAAATCCACATAATAAATCCGTATTTTTATTAAGAAAGTAGTTTTTCTCAGGAAAGTGGTAAAATTCTTCTTAAAGGAACATGAATGCATTCAAACTTTTATTTTGAAACTCATTTGCCAATTTTAATGACATTCCATAATAGAACCCTCCCAGGTATACAATTATCCGTAAAGGAGATCAAATCTCTTTCTAGATGATTAAGAAAATGAACCCTAGTCTTCTTCATATATTCAGTTACGATTTTGATTATATTAGTAGTTTAATATTACGGCAGGATCACAGGTACAACACGTAAAGCATGCTAGTGGGTCCTAGACTACCCGGACACGGCATAATAGTAGCTACGCACGGATTCCTGTCACCTCGTACGTACATAGCCCTCGAAGATAATTGCACATACTTGATTAATTCACCTAGGGGGACAATTTCCCCGTCACAAAGTTAGAAACGAGACTTACCTCGCTCTGAAATTCCATAGATGGCCTCCAAGCCTTCCCGATGACTCCAATCAATGCGCAACGCTCCAAAACTACCCAAATGATGATAAACCAATGAAAATATACTCAAATATTTGCTAAAAATTCAGATTATATAATTTCCCAACTCCGCTCAGTGAATTGACTAAAATGCCCTCGGGCCCACGTGCCCGGTTTCCAAAATTTTGCAAAGGTAAACTCTACCCATAGCATTACTAGCTCAAATACACAATTTACTCCTAATTCCATGCTCAAATTCGTGATAAAATCCAATTTATCAAGTTTTCTAGGTTTTCTTCCAAAAATCCCAATTTCCTACTAATTTCCATGTTCAAATCCATGCACAACGTTGTATTTAACTTGGAAACATGAAGGAGTTACTTACCTCGTGATTCCTGACGAAAACCCTCTCTTGAAGCTCCTCCAAAATCGCCCAAACCAAAGAAGAGGTGAAGAAATGACCAACAATTCTCGGTTTTAAATACAATCTGCCTAGGCCATTTTTGCACCTGCGGTCCAATAGCCGCTCCTGCGGCTCCACACCTGCGGAAATTCCATCGCAGGTGCGGCTCTGACTCAACCCAGCAACTCTCGCACCTGCGACCCTCTCCTCCGCATCTGCGCATTCGAAGGTGTGGAAACTTTATTGCACCTGCGCTCCCAGTCCAGCCAGCCAACACTCGCACCTGCAGCGTCCAAGGCCGCTCCTGTGGCTCCGCACCCTCAGAAATTCCATTGCAGGTGCGGTCGCACCAGATGACATCAACATCAGCTCCTTTCCAACTTCAACTTTTGATCCGTTAACCACCCGGAATCCACCCGAGGCCACCGGGACCCCATCCAATTACACCAACCCATCCCAAAACATAACACGGACTTGCTCGAAGCCTTGAATCACATCAAACAAGATCGAAACGACGAATCGCTCTCCAATCCAAATCTTTAAGAACTTAGGATTTCAAACTCCTACACTTGATGCCGAAACCTATCAAATCACGTCCGATTGACCCCAAATTTTGCACACAAGTCATATTTGACATTACGGACCTTCTCTAACTTCCGGAATCGCATTCCGACCTCGATATCAAACTTTCCACTTCCGGTCAGATTCTTCAAAAACCTTCAATTTTCTATCTTTAGCCAAATGACTTCAAACTGACCTCCGAACATCCGAATTCACTTCCGATCATGCTCCCAACTCCAGATTCACCATGCAAAGCTATTCCCAGACTCGGAATCCCAAACGGACGTCAATATCTCTGAAATGCGCTTCAAGCCAAACTTAAGAAAATTCCTTCAAAATGCTAACTTCCACATTATATGCCGAAACGCTCCCGAGTTATCCAAATCCCGATCCGGACATACGCCCAAGTCCAAAATCACCAAATGAACCTTCTAGAACCTTCCGATCCTAATTTCGAGGTTGTTTGCTCAAAATTCCAATCTTAATCAATTTCTCCAACTTAAGATTACCGAAATGAGAATTTTCCTTCCAATCTAACTCCGAACTTCTTGAATTCCAACTCCGACCATACGCACAAGTCACAATACCTGAAATGAAGATGTTCATGACTTCCAACTACTAAACGACGCGCTAGATCTCAAAATGACCGGTCGGGTCGTTACATTATTGTTAAGATTAGTGGTTGCAAATACTAATTGGTGTTCAATTTACTTGGGTCCTTCTTGAGAAAGAGGACTTTAGTCTAGAAAATAAACCCAACAAGGAATTGGGATGAAATCATGAGAATTGATAGTCCCAATTAACGAGTTAAATCTCGAGAGAGTAAAACCCCACTTGAGCCTAAATTGCTTGTGCAAATGTGATACCCAATTGACCTTGAGAAAGGCAATTAGGGAAATACCACTCAAACTACCGAGAGGTATAGAGTGGGTAACGTTGGGCATTGGTTATATCATAATTCCCCGAATATCATCTTTTCTTTAGAAATTAGAACCCACTGATTACCTGCCTAGGTAAAAGTCATAACCCTAGTGCCTTTATCTAATTAGAAAACAATCCAAAAAGATAATAGTTAGCTTAATTGCAATTATAGTAGCCTAAATCATAGTTATAATATAAAACCCAAGAATTATGAGAAGTGTAATAAAGAACACGAAACACTATTAGATTACGTAGAAACTTGACTCAAAATCATAACTCTCTGAGGAATCTATCCCGACCTTTCGGGTAAAAGCTGCACCAACCCTCATCTTCCTACTTTAATAGTAGTGTGGGTGAGAGCCGATCACCTTTTGGCGCCGTTGCCGGGGAGTTATACGATGTTGATTATCTACGTGAATAGTTGTGTTAAGTGTTTTTCTTTCCTTCTGTTTTTAACGTTTTTGTTGAATCTATTCAGGTGCAAATGGCGGATCCCTTAGGAAACGTTATTGCGGGGGAGGAGGTATTTGATAACCAAGATGATGAGATCAATCAAGCACCACCTCAAAGAAGGGGCCGACAGGCCAATATTCAAGAGGACATTCCAGACCCTCCCCTGCCTCCAGCTGCTAGAGCTGCCCTTCGGGTCCTTCCAAATGAGGGGTATGCTAGTGCCATTGTCCCGCCGAGGATTCGGGCAGGAAAATTTCAAATTACTAATGTGATGTTGACACTCTTAGAGCAGCGGGGTTATTTCACCGGAGTCGCGCACCAGAATGCTTATAAACATCTAAAGGACTTCGTGAATACCTGCTGGGGAAGTAAACAAATGAATGTTTCGGAGGATGCATTGAGACTTCGGTTATTCCCCTCCTCTCTTCGAGGGAACGCTCTTGATTGGCTCGAGCAGCTTCCCAACCATTCAATATCTACTTGGGATGAGCTCGCAGACAAATTCATTTCTAAATTCTTCTCCCCAAGTCATATTATGGCGCTCAGAGATGAAATCTTGGCCTTTAAGCAAGAACCCAACGAGCCTTTGCATGAGATATGGGAGAGATACCGGACCATGGTTAAGGAATGTCCGAAAAATGACATGACTGAAGCCATGATCCAACAGACTTTCTACCGAGGGATAAACACTGTCAATCAATGTGTGGTCAATCAGTTGGCCGGTGGAAACTTCATGAAATTGTCTTACCCCGAGGCATGTGAGGTATTAGATGAGATGGCCGACACATCATCGGCTTGGAAAAGCAGAGCGAATGTTCCTCAGTGTGAATCTAGTGTTAATAGCCTTCATAAAGAGCTCCAAGAACATGGGCAAGCAATTGCCGAGCTCACTACCACTATGAATCAACTTGCCAAAGCCCAACTCCAACAATTGCAAGGGTCAAAGCAAGTAAATGCAATGGAGGGAGTGAATGTGTTGGTGAATCAAAGAAGACCTCGGGGAAATCCTAAGCAAAGAAACAATGATCAGGGTGACCAAGGGCCAAGTGGATATAGTCAAGAAGGGGAATATGATGGCCAAGAAGAGGATGTGATGTATGCTAATAATTACCAAGGTCAAGGAAACAGTCAAAGCAACAATAAAAACTGGAGAAACCAAGGCAACAATCAAAGTTGGGTTAATCAAAGACAAAGAAATTGGAACAATAACAACAATGCATGGAATTGGGGGAACAACAATGATGACAATTGGAGTGGAGGCAACAACAACAACAACAACAACAACAACTGGGGTGGCAATGGTAACCGAGGGTCGGGCTTTCAAAGTCTCTCGATGTACCAACAACCAAGCAATCCACCCCCGTACCAATCTCAAGGACAAATCTCATCAAGCAATGATATGGGGAGAATTGAACACTTGTTCAAGCAGATGATGGAGCGAAATGCGGACTCCGATGCGCAGTTGGCCTCTCACAACACCTCCATTAGGAACCTTGAAGTACAAATGGGCCAAATTTCTCATGCCTTAAACACATTCCCAAAGGGTGCACTACCGAGTGATACGGTGGTGAACCCCAAGGGTGGTAACAATAATATTACCGGTCACGCCATGGCGGTGACCACGAGAAGTGGAAAAAGTGGTGAAGCAAGTACTTCTAGGAAAAAGAGAATTATTGTCGATGATGATGCATTGCCCCATGATGAGTTACCAATTGAAGTTGAGCAAGTGGTGGAAGAGCCAACTACTAGTAAGGTGATAATTGATATCCATGATAATGGGGAGGATTTGCAAAGGGACGTGAACCCGTCTAGGGAACACGTGATTGATATGCCGGAGCCGTTGGTCCCACAAGACAAGGCACCATTGCCTAGTCCCCCTCCTCCATACCCTCAATGGTTTGAGAAACAAAATCAAGAGACTCAATTCAAGAAGTTTATTGATATGATGAAGAATCTTTCCATCAATGTCCCGTTGGTTGAAGCCTTAGAACAAATGCCCGGGTATGCTAAGTTCATGAAGGACTTAGTCACAAAAAATTGGTCTATGGAGTGTGAAACCATCAAGATGACTCACCAAGTGAGTGCCATAGTACATTCAATGGCACCCAAACTTGAAGACCTGGGAGCTTTTACCATTCCTTGCACAATAGGGAGTGCGGATTTTGCTAAAGCCTTGTGTGACCTTAGAGCGAGTATATATTTGATGCCATACTCGGTATTTAAAACATTGGGGATTGGGAAACCTAGGGTGACCTCCATCCATTTGCAAATGGCGAATAGGTCGATGAAGAGGCCCTTAGGGATAATTGATGATGTGTTGGTGCGGGTGGACAAATTTATTTGCTCGCGGACTTTGTCATATTGGATTGCGAAGTGGATTTTGAGGTCCCCATTATTTTGGGAAGGCCCTTCCTTGCATGACTTAGTTGATGTGGAATCTGGGGAGATCACTTTCCGCGTGGGCAATGAGAATGTGGTATTCCATGTGTGTAAGTCAATGAAGCAGCCAAACAGTACAGAAGTATGCTCCTTTATGGACCTCGTCACTGGGGTGATTATTGATGATGCAAGCTCTATGATTCATGTTGATGATCCAGTAGAGGCTGCCTTATTGGACAATGAGGACACCATGGTAGATGGTTTTCTTGAAAGTACCAATGCCCTTCAAGGCATGGGTTCTTACTCTTATGGTCCCAGAAAGATACCATTGGACTTGGAGAACCGGAAAACTCCACCAACAAAGCCTTTAATTAAAGAGCCCCCGACTTTGGAGTTGAAGCCACTACCCTCCAACCTCAGGTATGAATATCTTGGTCCCTCTTGTACTTTTCTTGTCATTCTTTCCTCTTGCCTAACCCAATTGCAGGTAGACTCAACTTTAAATGTGCTACGGAGGAGGAAGAAAGCAACAAGATGGACTCTTGCAGACATTCGGGGAATAAGCCTCGCTTTTTGCATGCATAAATTCATCTTGGAGGATGGAGCAAAGCCTTTCGTAGAACACCAAAGGAGGATCAATGAGGCAATGCAAGAGGTGGTGAAGAAAGAAATAATTTAATTGCTTGATGCGTGGGTTGTCTACCCAATTTCGGATAGTGCTTGGACTTCTCCGGTCCAATGTGTTCCGAAGAAGGGTGGAATGATGGTGGTCCAAAATGATAAAAATGAACTCATTCCAACAAGAACGATCACAGATTGGCGGGTGTGTATGGATTACCGCAAGCTCAACAAAGTGACCCGCAAGGACCATTTCCCTTTACCTTTCTTGGATCAAATGTTAGATCGGCTTGCGGATCGGGCTTTCTACTGCTTTCTAGATGGGTATTCAGGTTATAATCAGATTTTGATTGCCCCGGAGGATCAAGATAAGACCACTTTCACATGTCCTTATGGTACCTTTGCCTTCGCCCATATGCCTTTTGGTCTTTGCAATGCACCCACCACTTTTCGACGGTGCATGATGGCGATCTTTACAGATATGGTTGAAGACTTCCTTGAGGTGTTTATGGATGAATTCAATGTCGTTGGGGATTCTTTCGATGAGTGTTTGAGTAATCTTGACAAAGTCCTTGCTCACTGTGAAGAGACCAACTTGGTGTTGAACTGGGAAAAGTGTCACTTTATGGTGGAATAAGGAATAGTGTTGGGCCACAAGATCTCGAGGAATGGTATTGAAGTGGACAAAGCAAAAGTTGAAGTGATTTCTAAGTTGCCACCACCAACTTCGGTTAGGGGAGTCCGGAGCTTCCTTGGGCACGCTGGGTTCTATCGGTGTTTCATTAAGGACTTCTCTAAGGTGGTCAATCCTTTGTTCAAATTGCTAGAGAAAGATGCTAAATTTCATTTTGATGAGAATTGCATGAGTGCCTTTGAATTGTTGAAGCACAAGCTTACCACAACTCCTATCATCACGGTGCCGGATTGGAGCTCTCCTTTTGAGCTTATGTGTGACTCTAGTGATGTAGCCGTGGGGGCGGTGTTGGGACAGAGGGTGACCAAGATTTTCCACCCTATCTGTTATGCTAGAAAAACAATGAAGTCGGCCCAAATGAATTACACTATCACGGAGAAGGAGCTATTGGCAATAGTCTTTGCGATGGAGAAGTTTTGTCCTTATTTGATGGGTGCCAAGGTCATAGTTCACACTGACCATGCGGCACTCCGGTATCTCATGAACAAAAAGGATTCCAAAGCGAGACTCATGCGTTGGGGATTGTTGCTTCAAGAGTTCGACTTGGAGATTGTTGATAGAAAAGGAAGTGAAAACCAAGTGGCTGACCATCTTTCTCGATTGGAGGAGCAAGGTCGACCTTGTGATGGGCTTGAAATTAATGACAGTTTCCCCGATAAGCAACTTCTTTTGGTGTCAATGCAAGAAATGCCATGGTTTGCCGAGATTTCCAACTATCTTGTCACAGGTGTTGTTCCTCTTGAGCTCTCTTCTAACCAAATGAAGAAGCTTAGGAGGGATAGCATGGACTTCTATTGGGATGAACCATATTTATTCAAGATTTGCACTGATGGGGTCATCCGGAGATGTGTACCAGAAGAAGAACAAAGGTCGAATCTTGAGTCTTGCCACTCCTCACCGTATGGTGGTCATCATGGAGGGGCAAGGACTGCTTCAAAGGTGTTGAGCTGTGGTTTCTTTTGGCCTACATTGTACAAAGATGCCGGTGACTTAGTCAAGAGATGTGATGAGTGTCAGAGGGCTGGGGGGATTTCAAAGAAAGATGATATGCCTCTCAATACTATTCTCGAAGTGGATATTTTTGATGTGTGGGGTATCAAGAAGAGCATTTTTACAAGGTTTGGCACGCCTCGTGCAATCATTAGTGATGGGGGGTCGCATTTCTGTAATAAAGCTTTTGACACTTTGCTTGCAAAGTATGGTGTCAATCACAAAATGACCACTCCATATCATCCCCAGGCGAGTGGCCAAGTTGAAGTCTCAAACAGGGAAATAACGAGTATATTGTCAAAAACGGTCAATGCAAATAGGACCGATTGGTCAAAGAAGTTGGATGACGCTCTATGGGCTTATAGGACTGCATACAAGACCCCGATCGGTATGTCTCCGTATCGATTGGTGTTCGGGAAAGCTTGCCATCTACCGGTTGAGTTAGAGCACAAGGCCATGTGAGCCTTGAGGAAGTTGAATCTTGAATGGGATGTGGCAGCCAATCTTCGTGTGGAGCAGCTTAATGAACTTGACGAATTCAGATTCCATGCCTACTCCAGTTCGTCCTTGTACAAGGAAAAAATGAAGTACCTTCATGATAAGTATGCTTGTGGAAAGGAGTTCAAAGTAGGCGACTTGGTTCTCTTGTTCAACTCTCGGTTACGTTTATTTTCGGGAAAGCTTAAGTCAAAATGGAGCGGACCTTTTGAAGTTGTGTTTGTGACTCCGTTTGGTGAATTTGATCTAAAGAACAAAAGTGGGGAGATTTTCAGAGTTAATGGGCACAGGGTTTTCTACGTCTGTGGCTGCCCAGGCTACTACCCTCCACCAAAGGTACCCCAGTCAGTTGAGGATTCTCTCAAGGAACTTCTGGCCAACTAGAAGAAAATCCTTGACAACCAGAAGTTGATTCTGGAAGCTGTTGACTCCCACGGGAAGGCATTAAAAGAGGTTGCAAAGGAGACCAAGAGGCTAAAGAAGACCCGTGCATCAAAGGAGTCAGTGAAGGAGCTGAGGAAGGAGGTGGACAAGCTAAAGGAGGATCACCTGCCAATGGACTTGGTGCTGCAGGATCCTGCTGCCCAGCCTGAGCAAGAGCTAGAGATCGAGAGGCTAACAAAGAGGAGGAGAGTGCTTCCACGTACAGATGGAATTGTGATCGAGTTGGCAGACCCACCAGTGCAGGCCCAGGCTACAAATGAGGTACAGGACCAGGTCCCAGAGGCACAGGGCTCTGGGGACCAGTCACAGGTTCCCGCACAATCCACAGACCCCGGGACCCACACTGAGGATCCCACACAGGTAGAGGGCCAATATGGAGTTTCTCTTTACTCTCTTTCTGCTTACATTTTTTAGCTTATTTTGCTAGATAGCATTGAGAACAATGCTAGCTTTCAATTGGGGGAGTGGACCTATTTTGATTGATTTGGATGGATGACTGTATAATCCCGATACTATTTTCTTTTTATTATGCTTTCTTTTGATTTTGGTATGTAAATAACTTTACTATTCCAGTAACTTTTAGTATTTTTCACTTTTGGTATGTATATAAAGTTACTTTATAATGTATATATTCATCCCCCTTATGTATATTCGACTAAAACCCCTCATGTACATATTCATTCTATCTTACGCATTTTAGCTTCCGCATTTTTTTTCCTTTTTATAGCTTCTTATTTTTCCTTCATACCTTCTTGTTTTGAATTTTTCGCGTGCAATAAGCCTTTGGTTTTATTAATGCCACAGTTCTTTCCAAAGGTGGAATTTGTGTGAACCGGGTGGCTCTTCCCGAGGATGGATGGTGTGACAACCTTCTTAAGGGTTTGATTCTGTTTTTCTTTTTGCTTTTTATTGCCTCAAGCAAAGCTTCACTTGGGCCTAGCACATTTGCCTTTGATCCTATGGTCAAAAACAAATCATTGTGTTTAGGATGGTGAAAGTGGTGACCTTGAGACTCTTGTGTTGACCGATAATCATCAAATGATTTTTCTGGACCATTGTGTTGCTCAAAGCATAACTGAGGTCGTTGTGGGCCCCGACTCTGTTTCTTTAGCAATCCCATAACATGAGTGGTGAGAGTTTGAATTGCAAGTCCAAGTCCTGTGCCATTAGTCTAGAACTTGCCCTGAATGTCTGTCTAGGAGAAATCATAAGTGAATTTGTACTTAAGAGGTGATTATAGGTTCTCCTTGATCCCAATAGTGACTTGAACATCTCCATAGCCTCCCAATGATAATTTCCCTAGTCAACCCTTTTGAGCCTTAGACCTTTTTCTTTAAAAAACCATGATACAAGCCTTTACCAATTTTAACCCTCTCTTGGCACCCCTTCTTCCCTTAGCACAAAGAAAAAACGTAAGTTTGGGGGAGAGACGAGGAATGCAACAAAGTGAAAAAGAAGGTACAAGAAGGAAGGAAAGGAAAGGCAATGAAAAATAAAGAAAACAAAAAAAATCAAAAAGCCAAAAAGAATGAACAAGCTAGAAGAAATAAAAAGGGAATTAATGAAAAGAAAAGAGATTTAAAGGTGTGGAATGCTTGGAAACGATAAAAATGATTGAAATGAACAAGAAGGAGTGACAGTGTGTCTCTCTAACCCCTCAGAAAGATCTAAATGACTCAAGAAGTCAAGAGAATGTGAAATAAATGAAGTGCTTAAGGGAAGATAGAACTCACTTTGACCAAATATTTCCTACCTTTAACAAAAAGCCTTCATCATTTACCCACAAAAGTCCTATATGATCTTGAGTTGAATGAAGCTTACATTAGTGGTGACTCACATAAAGGGAAAGCCTATGGTACTTTGAGACGGACTTGAGTCTTTTCTTTGAGAGAGATGAGCGAACTCCCATTATCCTTGTTCTAAGTATTACAATCTTAAAGTGAGGTTTGCTTAGGGTTGAGTAGTATGAGTTTGGGTTCCACAATGACCAAAGTAATAGTAAGAGTTTCGTCGATGAGTCGATTCAACTCTTGATGCTCTTGTGTCGCACTTAAATCCATGGTTTTAAGAGGGTCAAATGTTGTTAATGACTCATTTGTATTGAGGGCAAGTGTTAGTCCCGATTGATGCTAGAAGAGGTTACCTTAGGACATCTGAATTTTCTTGGAATTACTCAAAAAGGGGTGGGGCTTATTTTGTTTGCTTGAGGACGAGCAAAAGCTTAAGTTTGGGGGAGTTGATAACTAGGGATTTTACCTTGTTTTACACTCTATCTTGCTTAACTTTTGGATGCAATTGTACACGAAATAGTTCCAAAGGCTTACATGTTGTGCTTGATGCAGGGTTTAGCCAAAAAGGATGACAAATAGTCAAAGACCTGCTCAAAAAGGAGTGAAACTTGCACTAGTACCAAGAACAACCAAAAGTCAAAGTCAAAGTGACCATCGCGGATCGCGGTCCACTTTATGCGGTCCGCGGTGGTGAGGTTCAGAGAGTTGTTTCCAAGGCAAATTCCACCGCGACCGCGGTCCATTCTACGCGGACCGCAGTGAGGAGATTCATAGAACCTGCTTTTTAAGGCCAAGACCAAAGGTCCATTTTACGCGGTTCGCGGTTAAGAAGATTCAGAGACCCAGCACTTGAAGCCTAGAAGTCTACCGCGGTCCTTTCTTCGCGGTCCGCGATAAATCCACCGCGGTCGCGGTCCAATTTACGCGGACCACGGTGGCCAAGAGAGACATAATTTGTGAGACCAAAAGCCTCACCGTGGCCGCGGTCCAATCTTCGCGGTCCGCGGTGCCCCCGCAGGGGCATTTTTGTCCGGAATTTTTGGCTGAGTATAAATAGCTTCTATTGTTATTTTTTTAGGTTAAGCTTGGTATCAGATATTGTGGGGAGCTCGTGGGCGTTTTTCTACAGCAAGATTTTGTAATTTTAGCTAGATTTCAACACTAAATCCTTCAGTTTTATTTTATAATTCAATTGCATGGGTTTTGCTTCATCTATTTCTTTGATTTTTTCATTGATTATGAGTAGCTAAACCCATTAGCTAGTGTTGTGGCTCAACCCTAGTGTGGGTAATTAATGTGTTCTCTAAATTAGGGCTTAGATGTTTATGGGTGATGGATATTTGAGTTGATTTGTGGTTTTATTGTTAAGATTAGTGGTTGCAAACACTAATTGGTGTTCAATTGACTTGGGTCCTTCTTGAGAAAGAGGACTTGAGTCTAGAAAATCACCAACAAGGAATTGGGATGAAATCATGAGAATTGATAGTCCCAATTAACGGGTTAAACCTCGAGAGAATAAAACCCTACTTGAGCCTAAATTGCTTGTGCAAATGTGATACCCAATTGACCTTGCGAAAGGCAATTAGGGCAATACCACTAAAACTACCGAGAGATATAGAGTGGGTAACGTTGGGCATTGGTTATATCATAATTCCCCGAATACCATCTTTGCTTTAGAAATTAGAACCCGTTGATTACCCCCTAGGTAAAAGTCATAACCCTAGTGCCTTTATCTAATTAGAAAACAACCCAAAAAGACAATAATTAGCTTAATTGCAATTATAGTAGCCTAAATCATAGTTATAATATAAAACCCAAAAATTATGAGAAGTGTAACAAAGAACACGAAACACTATTAGATTACGTAGAAACTTGACTCCAAATCATAACTCTCTGAGGATTCGATCCCGACCTTTCAGGTAAAAGCTGCACCGACCCTTATCTTCCTACTTTAATAGTAGTGTGGGTGAGAGCCGATCAAGGGTATATAGAGCATGTGCCTAGCAGAGTGATTTCTTATTTAAAGGATCAACGTATGGTTGAGAAAGGGTGTGAGTCTTATCTTGCTTTTGTGAGGGATGTTAGTAGTGAGACTCCTTCTATTGATTCTGTTCCCGTGATCCATGATTTTCCGGACGTATTTCCTGCAGACCTGCCAGGCATGCCACTTGACAAGGATATTGATTTTGGTATTGACCTGGTGCCAGACACCCAGCCTATCTCTATTCCACCTTACCATATGGCACCAGCGGAGTTGAAGGAATTGAAAGAGCAGCTTCAGGAACTCTTAGATAAGGGGTTCATTTGGCCTAGTGTGTCACCTTGGGGTGCACCGGTGTTGTTTGTGAAAAAGAAAGATGGCTCCCTTCGCATGTGTATCGATTATAGGCAGCTGAATAAGGATACAGTGAAGAACCGCTATCCTTTGACCCGTATTGATGACTTGTTTGACCAGCTTCAGGGAGCTAGAGTGTTCTCCAAGATTGATTTGAGGTCGGGTTATCACTAGTTGAAGATTCGGGATTCTGACATTCCGAAGACTGCTTTCAGGACCAGATATGGTCACTATGAGTTTCTGGTTATGTCATTTGGGCTGACCAATGCCCCAGCCGCATTCATGCAATTGATGAACAATGTGTTTCAGCCTTACCTTGATTCATTCGTCATTGTGTTCATTGATGGCATCCTGTTTCATTCTCATAGCCAGGAAGAGCATGCTCAACATTTGAGGGTTGTGTTACAGAGGTTGAGGGAGGAGAAGCTTTATGCGAAATTCTCCAAGTGTGAGTTTTGGCTTGGTTAAGTAGCTTTCTTGGGGCACATGGTGTCCAGTGAGGGTAGTCAGGATGATCCGAAAAAGATAGAGGCGGTGCAGAATTGGCCTAGACTGTCCTCAGCTACGGAGATTAGGTGTTTCCTTGGTTTGGCGGGATATTACCGTCGCTTTGTGGAAGGATTCTCTTCTATTGCTTCGTCATTGACCAAACTGACCCAAAAGGGTGCTCCATTTAGATGGTCCGATGAGTGTGAGGAGAGTTTTCAGAAGCTCAAGTCAGCATTGACCACATCCTCGGTGTTGGTTTTGCTTACTGGTTCGGGTTCTTACATAGTCTATTGTGATGCTTCTAGAGTTGGCTTGGGGGCGGTATTGATGCAGGATGGTAGGGTGATTGCCTGCGCATCTAGATAGTTGAAGGTGCACGAGAAGAATTATCCAATGCACGATCTTGAGTTAGCTGCCATTGTTCATGCCTTAAAGATTTGGCGTCATTATTTGTATGGAGTACAGTGTGAGATTTTCACTGACCATCGTAGCTTGCAGTATCTGCTGAGGCAAAAGGACTTGAATTTGCGTCAGAGGATATGGTTAGAGCTTCTCAAGGATTATGACCTTACTATTTTGTATCATCCGGGGAAGGCCAATGTAGTGGCCGATGCTTTGAGTCGCAGGGCCGAGAGTTTGGGGAGTCTAGCTTACCTTTCAGCAGCAGAGCGACCTTTATCACTTGATGTTCATGCTTTAGCGGGTCAGTTAGTGAGATTGGATTTGTCAGACCCTCCGCGGGTATTAGCTTGCATGGCTTCCCGGTCTTCTCCTTATGATCAGTGTCACACCTCCTTTTTCACTACCCCGTGAATTGATGAAGGGTAGTGGGGGAGTTTTTCCACTTTAAGTGACATTATTCGATTTTTGGGATTTATTAATTTTCCAGAGTGGCCACCCGGATTTTTGACGATGCTCCGGGACACCGTTTTGTTTTGAAAATCTCAAATCGAGGAAGATTTGACTCTGTTTTAAGTGGTCTGCGACCAGAAATCCGAGTAAGGAATTCTGTTAACCCGGGAGAAGGTGTTAGGCATTCCCGAGTTCCGTGGTTCTAGCACGGTCGCTCAACTATTATTATTTTTCCTAAATTATCTGATTATTTACGTGTTTTAGCCCGTTGCATATTTAAACTCTTTGAAATTTAGCCGTTTTTGATAAGTATGAATTTATCTTGAAAA
>ML285329.1:1870-12473 GCA_005239495.1 Nicotiana undulata
TGTCTAAATAATCCTGGGGATCCTCTGATGGTGCACCAGTAAATGTAGTAGTGAATAACTTGGTAAACCGATCCAACTTCCATAGAGCATCTGCGGACATGGCTGCTACCTCAACTTCCGATGCCCCAATACCCGACTGAACTACTCCGGCCGTCTGAGGTGCCGAAGTCTGGAACTGAGTGGCAAACTGCTCTGGCGTATGAATAGCAGGAGTCTGGGTCCCTCCCCCAGCCTGAGATCCAGATGGTGCAGTAGGAAGAAGACCGGCCTGAGCCACACTCTCCATGAGTCCCACTAAGCGGACTAGAGCGTCCTGAAGCACTGGGGTGGCAATGAACCCCTCCGGGACCTGAGATGGTCCCACCGGAACTGTCTGGGTAGGAACCTCACCGGCAAGGTCTACCTGTGGGTCCCCTACCAGAGCTACTGCTCTAGCTCTGCCTCGGCCTCTAGCACGGCCTCGGCCTCGGCCCCTCGTAGGAGCTGCAATAGGAGGATCAGGCTGCTGGTCAGTCGATGAGGAAGCGCGCGTTCTCGCCATCTGCGAGAGAGTAAAATAGAGACTCAATTAGTATTCATATTTTTCAGCTGGCACGACATGGAATGAAAGATATGAAGTTATTCCTAACTTTGCAGCCTCTGGGGGATAAGTACAGACGTCTCCGTACCGATCCCTCAGACTCTACCAAGTTTGTCCGTGAGTTGTGAGACCTAAGCAACCTAGGGCTCTGATACCAACTTGTCACGACCCGAAATCCCACCTTCGGGCCATGACTGCGTCTAACGTTGAACCCGCTAGACAAGCCAACGTTTGAACTAAATAAAACTCAATAATGACTAAAACGAACAAGATGACTAAGGCATCGATGGCCCACAATGAAATTTAACAAAATAACCAAAATATAACATAGCACTTTCGAAATAAAACCCATATACAAATCCCAGAACTGGTGTCACATACTCACGAACTGTCTAAGAGATTACTACAAACAAAAGGTCTGAAAATAAGTACATAGGACTGTCTTTGAAATACAAAGTAAGACAGAGCTGAAAGTGAATAGCAAAAGGTGACGTCAAGGCCCACGAACGTCTGCGGGTCTACCTCGATGTCTCCTGAATGAACTGATGAGATGCTCCGACCGTCAGTGATCACCGGGTCCGGCTGTGTACTCTGCACAACATAAAGAAGTGCAGGTGTAGCATCAGTATAATCGATCCCATGTACTAAGTAAGTGTCGAGCCTAACCTCGTCGAAGTAGTGACTAGGCTAGGACCAACAACAACATATGTACCTGTACAATTTTATATAATAACAGGAAAAATGGCAACAGAAATAAGCAAGTAAGACAGATACGGGGAGGACATGTTGGGGGTAAAAGGGGCAACAAATGCTAGCATGGTAGAACAGGGCAGTAACTGATATGTAAAATAAATAAAGGCAGGAATTTAACTTCTCAACAGATAAGGAACAACAAAAGGCACGACATGACCCCTCGTGCATAACCTCACAATCACTCGGCACAGAATGTCCCCTCGTGCATAAAATAACACTCGGCACGGAATGTCCCCTCGTGCATAGCCTCACAATCACTCGGCACGGAATGTCCCCTCGTGCATATAAAATAACACTCGGCACGGAATGTCCCCTCGTGCATAACCTCAAAATCACTCGGCACGGAATGTCCCCTCGTGCATATAAAATAACACTCGGAACGGAATATCCCCTCGTGCATAACCTCACAATCACTCGGCATGGAATGTCCCCTCGTGCATAAAATAACACTCGGCACGGAATGTCCCCTCGTGCATAGCCTCATAATCATTCGGCACAGAATGTCCCCTCGTGCGTAAATAATAACACAAAGCAACAACATAATGTGAAAGACAACACTAGGAAGTCTCAAGTGCATGGAAATACATCAATACAATTCTATTGCCCCGGCAAGGAGAAATCATCAATTACAACATCAACAAATGCCCGACAAGGGTCTCAGCTATAACCAACCTCGCATCAGAATTATAAATTCAACAATGTAAGCCTCAACTGAGATAAATCACTCAATAACTCTCCACGTCATGAAACAACATCAAGGTATCACTTTTTAATTCACCAATTACTCACAGGTCGGAGAATATTAAGAACATAGTAAGTTTCATCACAAATGACTCACGAGCATGCTTAACCGCAACGCATAGGCACTCGTCACCACGCCTATACGTTGGACATGAGTTACACATAGCAAGTAAGACTCTATACCTAATCCCTCAAGCTGAGGTTAAGCCAAACACTTACCTCGGCTCCAAAGAAAATGCAAGTCAAGCCTCAATCACAGCCTTTCCTCTCGAATCCAACTCCGAATCGGGAATATCTAGACATAATGGATTTATTAACATCAATAAGTACTCAATAAACCAATTCCCGAGCCAAATTATACATTTCCTACTATTCCTCCGAGAATACTAAAATTTAACCCCGGGCCCACACGTTCGGATTTTCGAAAATTCATGAAGGAATTAATTACCCGGAGTCTAAGGATCGAAGTTATGTAATTTATACAAGAATTCATGGCCTAACATGGAAAATCCCAAAAATCCTCAAGAACCCTAAAATTACTACCTAATTCTATGATTTTTAGATGATTTAGTAGTGAATTTAACTAGGAATTAGTGTTTGAAACTAGTAAAACTATGGAATTTACTTACCTCAATAACAATGGTGGAAGGTCTTTTGAGAAGCTCTCTAAAATCTTGAAGAGGAAGATGAAAATGGAGGAATAAGGCTAAGTCCCGTATTTTATAACACTGCCTAGTGATTTCTTCACTGCGATCGCGACAAGGGGCCTGCGATCGCGAAGGCCAACTGGCCGGACCTCTGCGATCGCGGCAGGGGTCCTGCGATCACGAAGAACAACTGGCAAGACCTCTGCGACCGCGGGAGGGGTCCTGCGATCGCGAAGAACAAACTCACCCGACCCAGACGCGACTCACTGCGATCGCAAGAAACGGGCTGCGATCACGAAGGTGTGGAACCCAGACCTCTGCGATCGCGGAGAGGAGGCTGCGATCGCGATGAACAATCACTAGCCCAGCGAAATCCTTCTCTGCGATCGCAACCCACCTTCTGCGATCGCAGAGAAGGAAACCAGATAGCAGATTTTCTGGTTTTTCCAACTTAGCTCCCGGGGGTCTAAAACACCCCCGAGCCCCTCGGGACCCCGTCAAAAAGCACCGGCAAGTCTGTATTCATGATACGGACTCGCACGAACTTCCGGAACATGAAAAACAACAACGGAACTCGAAATCAAACCCCAAAACCACATTAATCAAACTTAAGAACTTTGAAATTCTAGAATTCACTTCAATGCGCCGAACCGGCCTAAACTACTCGGAATGACTTCAAATTTTTCAAACAAGTTATAAATGACACAACGGAACTACTCCCGGTCCCGAAATTTCATTCGGACCTCGGGAACATAAAATCACCTTTCAAGCCAAATTTCAAATTCTTTAAAAACCTCAAAGCTTCATTAACTCCAATTTTCCTCATTTGGATCCGTAACCAATCAAATCAAGTCCGTTTTACACCAAATTTCACAGATAGGACAAATAACATATAATAAACATGTTCCGGGCTCCGGAACCGTAATACGGGCCCGGTAACATAGTTTTCACATAATTACTCATTTTCAAAATCCTTTATTATTTCCAGAAAACAATTTCCTTTAAAAATTCATTTCTCGGGCTTGGGACCTCGGAATTCGACTACGGGCATACGCCCAAGTCCCATATTTTCCTACGGACCCTCCGGGACCGTCACATCACGGGTCCGGGTCTGTCTACCAAAAATGCTGACCAAAGTCAACTTTATTCATTTAATTATCAAAAATTCCATTTTTCATCCAATTTCAATATAAAGACTTCCCGGCTACGTGCCCGGGCTGCACACGTATATCGATGTGAGATCAACGGAGGCTTTCGGAGCCTCGGAACACAAATATAGCTAAAATTACTTAGGATGACCGTTTGGGTCATCACAATGCCACTCGAGCCATAATAAACGGGGTTCTCGACCCAAAACAGTATTTCATTTCAAGAAATAATATCAGTAACTCAGAATGTCAAAACAATTTATCAAGAAAGACCGAGTGTAAAATCATAATTTTCTAAGTAAGGAATATCAGGAAAATAGCCCCCAAGGGGTTAAACAGATCGGCACTAGGCCCCAAACATGGCTTACAACCCAATTATATCAAATCATAGTAATACTATAAAACATATGGTTTAAAAGCGGTTTCGCAACTCAATATTTGCCTAAAAAGGAACATATTTTCCAATTTCCAATTCGTGCACGCCCCACACTCGTCATCCAGTGTGTGCGTCACTCCAAAACTGTGAAAGGGTGTAAAGTCCGGGGTTTCATACCCTCAGGACAGGATTTAAAGACATTACTTACCTCAACTAGCCCGAAAAGCTACTCTGCAACATCTTTGCCCCTCGAATCAACTTCTGAATGCTCCAAACCTATCAAGTTCAGATTTTTCACATCAAAATATGCTAGTGGAATGAAACCCAATCGAAAAATATCAACTTTATGCACAAAACCCGAAATTTGCCAAAACCTGACCCCCGGGCCCACGTCTCAGAACTCGACAGACTTTATATTAAAATGATCCTCATCATCTCACGAGTCCGTATATATAAAGAACTCTGAAATCGGAGTCCGATTGACCCCTCAAATCATCTCTAAAAGGTCTCTTAAACTCAAGCCCTAGTTTCCCCTTTTTCCACTGATTTTCTTTAATTAAATGTTGTTAATAAGGTCTTTAATCACACATAATCGAGTTAATGAGTCCAAAAATCTTACCTCAATGAAGAACAATCGTTTCCCTCTTCAAAATCCCTCCAAAAGCTCTATTCCCGTTCAAAAATGGTGGAAAAGTGGGCAAAGGTCGCAGACTGATTTAATTTATACTACCCAGGTATAACTTCACTGCAATCGCGGAACCATTCCACTGACCCTCAACTTTACTCACTGCGATCGCAGCATAAGCCACGCGATCGCGATGCTCATATTCCCTGACCTATGCGATCGCGTACCCCATCACGCGATCGCGAAGAACATTGCACTTCCTCACGCGCCACCTCATTTACACTACGCGATCGCAAGAAGCTCCACGCGACCGCACAATTCAACCTGCCCAAGCTCTGGGATCGCAAACCCTTTTACGTGATCGCGTTGCACAACTTTTTCCTGCCTCGAACTTTACTCTACGCGATCGCATCAATTTCCACGCGATCGCGATGAACGTATCACTGCTGCACTAACACTAGAAAACGAGCAATCTCTTCAAGTTCAAAAGTGCTCGTTTGAGCATCTGAAATACCCCTGAGGCCCTCAGGTCCTCAACCAAACCTACCAACGTATCTCATAACATCATTCAAACTTAGTTGAGCCCTCGAAACACTAAAAATAACACAAAAACACCGAAAACGCATCGAATTCAAGCCTATGAACTTTGAAATTCCTAAATTCCACCAATGATGCCGAAACCAACCAAAACACATCTGATTGACCTGAAATCTTGCACACATATCCAAAATGCTATTACGAACCTGTTCCAACTTCTGAAATTCCATTCCGACCCCGATTGCCTATTTTCCACTGCCGACCGAAAATCGTCAAAAACTAACTTTCGCCAATTCAAACCTTATTCTACACCGGACATAACAAAAATATTCCGAACACACTCCTAAGTCCCAAATCACCTAACGAAACTATCCGAGCCATAAAATCTGCATTTCGAGATCATTTACTAATAATTCAACTCTCAGTTGACTTTTTTAACTATAAAGCTATTTTTTTTAGAGACTAAGTGTCTCAATTCTCACTACAACCATTCTGAACCCGAGCCAACCGACTCCAACATATTATAAACAGTATAACCAATGCATGATAAGTCACAAATAGTAATAATAATGCAGATTCTACGAAACGACCGACCGGGTAGTTACAAAAAAAAAAAAACAAAGAAAAACCAAGCAGTCTAGTAAAATTCAAACCAAATAGGTCCTTAATACATATTCATCGAAATTAACAATTTGTCAGACTTCCAGAATGAAAATTAAGATGATGCGTTCAAGAGTGTAACTTAAATCAATGGTAACAACTGTCCCTTGTTACACAAATCATGAACTGTATGCTAACGCCTATGAATTAAGTTTAGTAAATTTAACTACACGAGTAAAGACTAAACATTAAACAATTAGAATAGATATCTATTTTTACGTGAAATAATCTTAAAAAGTTGCTTTTGTGACTCAGGTTTATGAATTCATTTTTGTTAAAAAACTAAGCTCATAGTAATAATATGATACAAGAAAATAGACAAGAAATGTAGAGAGGAAGAGAGAACTATCTTATTTCTTCTATATATTCAAGTGTGTACAATATCATTTCTCATCCTCTATTTATAGTATTATACAGAGGTATACAAAAAGATGTCATAAACATGACATTAAACATTTGAGATCATGGAGGAAGATCGTGGGGAGGTTATGGAGGTATGAGAGTTACAACCATAATAGTAAGAAGGAGTGGGAGGTTAATGGAGAAAAGTAGTGGGTGTTATTCATTTAGGAGTTATGGACATCCACCATAATATAATGTTTCATAACACTCCCCCTTGGATGTCCATAGATAATGTGCCTCATTAAAACTTTAGAAATGATATCGTACACACTTGAATATATAGAAGAAATAAGATAGTTCTCTCTTCATCTCTACATTTCTTGTCTATTTTCTTGTATCATATTATTACTATGAGCTTAGTTTTTAACAG
This sequence comes from Nicotiana undulata, assembly GCA_005239495.1. Lineage (NCBI taxonomy): Eukaryota > Viridiplantae > Streptophyta > Magnoliopsida > Solanales > Solanaceae > Nicotiana > Nicotiana undulata. The sequence goes on from ML285329.1 coordinate 8,710, forward strand.
GTTATCATCACGAATTGCTATATTCTTCTAATATTTTCTATAAGATATAAAAGTTTTCCATGAGAGCTACAACCTTAAATCAATTTGGTTGAGCCTGTAAAAATCTGGGCATTTCGTTGCCATATCAATGTTGCGTTTGCTTATGTTATACATGGAGTATCATTTTTTAGTTGCCATGAATTCTACAATTAACTTACGTTAATATTTAAGACTTTGTTTAATTTGTGTTACCTAACAATTTAGTTTCATTTGTGCAGATGTATACATATGGAATACTTGCTTTCGAGTGACAAACAAGAGCATATTATGATGCCTTGACATCATCTCCCATATGTACTGCTCCGACAGTTTGCAAGCCAAGATTATGGAACTGTTAATTATTGAGAAGGTTTCTAATTAATCTTTAAAAAAAATAAGAATTTAAATTCATGTTGTGGTCAAAATAAATTTTGTATAACTAAGATAGTTTTATTCCCTTTATATTTGATCATGTAGTTGTTCGTGAAAAATATCAATGTGATCTTTCATTAAAGTTTGGGAAAAAATAATTGATTATTAGAAAGTAGTATATCATGAAAGGCTCAAAGGTGAGTCCACTTACACTTATTATGCCATTGTAGAAGGGTAAGACATCAGGTTTGAGTCCTGGTGCACTGTGATGATAAGAGTTAGATTTGAGTCCCAACTCATTATGGCTAACATGCCTTTATATGGGTAAGGCATTGGGTTTGAATCCCAATGTACCATATTGATGATATAATGATGACTAAAGAAAAATAATATATTTTTCATGAAAAATCATGAAGTTTGTCCCACTTGATTTGCTCCATTCTTGAAGTGAATGTGATAACAGTGAATAATAAGTCTAAATGAAGACAAATGGTTGGCCAATGAACGTCGGTGTGCCAAAGACCAAAATAATATAGTCATCACTATGGTAAATGTAAAAATGAGAACAATAAGGGTTCTCAAAATAATCCTTCAAAGGTGAAGGAATTGTGTATCAATATGGTCTAGAAATATGAGGCACACTCAGACGATTATAGTCCATTTTTTGAAAGAATGCGACTTGTGACAAACATTGCAAATGCAGACTCATTCCTGAAAGTGAATGTAAAAATATACATGTGATATAAATTATGCATAAGAATGTGCTTATGTATGGTTGGATAAATACCACAACTCACCTCTGAGGGAGGTTTGAGAGAAAGAAAGATAATGAATACTATTGTGTGGTTATATGAATATGTCATTGGTCGCGTACATGTGGTACGCCAAAAAGTATTTTTGCATGCTTATAAAAAGTTATTAAAGGAAAAACTAAATCAAGAAAAGATTTCGCTTATGATGATTTTGACCATGACAATTATTATGATATGATTTTAACCGTGAATGAGCCATTCACCATATGGATGGCGTGACATAAGATCTTATAGTACAAAATCAATTAAGAGATCTGGAAGAGCAAAATTGTTACTATCGGGATTAATGAAATTATTCTTAACATTAATATTGTAGTAAGTCTCAAAAGAAACTTTTTGAGTTTCAAACATATTAGCCAAAGTGGTTTGCATTTGAGACTATAAATGAAAGGAAGATTGAATATTTTCATATTACTATAATCATATCGGGTAAATATGAAAAGTTACCAGATTTTTCTTTTATTTGTACTACAGATGTATAAGCATAATGATGGAATCACATTGTGATGACCCAAAAGGTCATCCCGTGTAATTTTTAACTAAATCTGTATTTCGAGGCCCTAAAAGCCTCAGTTTATCTTACCTCGATATGCGTGCGCAGTCCGGGCACGTGGCCGGGAGCCTTTAGGTGGAAAAATTGATATATGTTGAATGTATGATGATTATTTGAATACAGTTGACTTTGGTCAATATTTTTGGTAAACAGACCCGGACCCATGATTCGACTGTCCCGGAGGGTCCGTAGGAAAATATCGGACTTGGGCGTATGCCCGAAATCGAATTTCGATGTCTCAAGTCCGATAAATGAATTTAAGAAATTTTTTTTTTCTGAAAAATATAAAGGCTTCCGAAAATGAAATTTGATGTGACACCTGTGTGATCGGGCCCGTATTGTGGTTCCGGAGCCGGGACAGGTTCAATATGTTTATTATAAGTTCTCTGTGGAATTTGGTAAGAAACGGCCTAAGTGTGATGTGATTCGGGCTAAAAGTGAAAAATATGAGAGTTTAAGATGTTGTGAAATACTACAATGATTTCGAGGCCTAATTCGTTGTGTTTGATGTTATTTTGGTAGAGTAACTGCATAAGTGAGTCCGTAGGATGTTTTTGAAGTTGTATGTATAATTGGTGTTGAGCCACGAGAGCTCAGGGGAAGTTTCGGGTAGGTTCTGGGTGTTTTTAGGCTTAGAACTCAGCAGTTGCAAATCAGAGGGGTCAAGTCTCTGAACCTATAGCGTGGTCCACGGTCGACCTTTCGCGGTCCGCGGTGGACCTTCGCGGCCGCGGTCGCCCTAGTGCGGACCACGGTGGGGGAGTTCAGAGAGGTTCTAGTAGTCGAGGCCTTCGCGGACGTGAGCGCCTTAGCGCGGTCCGCGGTCGGCCTAGCGCGGTCCGCAGTGGAAGGCTTGGGAGGGGTATAAATAAACGGGATTTTCAGTTAATTTCTATTTTTCAAAACCCTAAAAACATAAGAGGCGATTTTCTAAACACTCTTTCTTCCCCAAAATATTTGTAAGTGATTTCTAACTCATTTTTCTTACTCCTTAACTTCTTGTTACAAGATTTCATTCTAGAATATAGGGTTTGCATGGGGAAATGGGGAATTTTGGGTAAAACCTAAGAATATTGAAACTTGGGAATTTAGACCCTAATTTGGGGTCGGATTCCAAAACTAATTATATACCCGGGCTAGGGGGTGAATGGGTAATCGGGCTTTGGTCCGAATTTCAGGTTAGGACCAAGCAGGCCCGGGGTTGATTTTTGACTTTTTGGAGAAAACCTTAGAAAACTCATTTCTATGCATTAGAACTTATTCATTTAGCATTTATTGATATAATTAAGTAACTTGTGGCTAGATACGAGCGAGTTGGTGGTAGAATCAAGAGGTAAAGCGGTAGTAGAGGCTTGATTTGTGTTCGTGGCATCGAGGTAAGTGTTTGGCCTAACTTTAGCTTGAGAGAATAGGTATTGAGTCGTAGGTGCTACCTATTTCAATCATGTTCAATGTATATGTGAGGTGACGAATACCTATACATTGTGTGTCAAGCATGCTCGTGAGTCGGTTTTGGTGTACTACATGTTATTGCTTCGATATTCATTGTGTTATGAAGTAGATTCATTTTGGAAGTTTTTCAATTGTTGAGAATACTTGATTAAGGATTTGTGATAAGTTGTTTCAGTTGAGGAGTGATTTTATTAAGTTATATACTCGTATGAGATTGGTTATAACTGAGTCCCTTGCCGGGCAGTATTAGTTTTGGCTGTTATCCCCTTGCTGGGTGGTTATGAATTGTACTTCCTACTGTTGATTTCCTTGCCAAGTTGTTGTTTGATGTTGATTGGGTGAGGAAGAGTGTAAAGCACGAAGGGTGATGCCGTGTATTCATTTCATTCATTGCATTGTGAGGAAGAGAGTAAAAGCACCAAGGGTGATGTCGTGCCATGATTTTACATTTAAAAGCACATAGGAACATGCCGTGCCCCTTTTATTTATTTGTCGCATTGTGAGGACGAGAGTAAAAGCACGAAGGGTGATGCCGTGCCATGATTTTACATTTAAAC
>ML285330.1:0-68717 GCA_005239495.1 Nicotiana undulata
CACACGAGTCGCAGGTATGATTCGCGATCGTGGGGAGCTTATCATTATCGAGTCAGCACACGTGTTGCAGGTATGATTCGCGATCGTGGGGAGCTTATCACTATCGAGTCAGCGCACGGATCGCATGTATGATTCGCGAACGTGTGGAGCTTTATGACTTCGTCCGATAGTCTTGTCCGTGTCGGATATTTATATGTATATACGCATTTGCATTCATCAGCATTTGCATTGAGTTGAGAAACGGTACTGAGTACTGGAAAGTGAACAATTGAGATAATAAGATAAGACATTTCAGATAATGAGAAGGTAAACAAGTGATACATATGATCAGTCTACAAAGAAAGGTTATGTTTAGGATCAGTTACATGTTGATGATTACATGTCCTTACTTGATGTATTTTTCTCACATGATTTATCGCTTAGCATGTACCTTATTTATTTATTTATGTACTGGACCTTAGTGAGTATGTATTCTACCTCTCGTCACTACTCTTTACGAGTTTAGACGGGATACTCACTAGGTACATATTTGTTTATATGTACTCATGCTGTACTTTCTTTTTCTTTTTTTCTGCACTTGACAGTGCAGGTATTGAGATTGGTTCATTTGTTCGTCCGTCAGCTGATAGGTACTGATCGCGGCGTCGCTCCACACGGTGAGCTGTCTTCTTGGCATTTTTCTGGCAGCACCTCTGGAGCCTTCTAGTTTCATTTTGCTTAGTCTTTTGTTCCAGACTGCGGCTTGTATATTTTGTATAAGTATTTCTGTTATTGTATCTATTTAGCCGCCCATTAACACTGTGACACTAGTCCTAGCACACACACTTGTTGTAGTTATGTTGGTAATTTGGGGTTGTATATATTGGTCCTAGTTGTGGCTCAGTTTATTTCTACGGCCCTACCCCATATTGTTGTTGTATTCCGCATTTTTATTGTTATTGTTGTTCGTTTGCTTGCCTAACCTCGCCGTTAGGCGCCATCACGACCTGGACCGATTTTGGGTCGTGTCAGATACCCTCCTAGGCTATTTCATTCATCACTTCAGGCATCCCATGGTGCCATAGGTGGTCGTGGCTCTTACATGCCTTATTTTGATCAGCCAGCTCCTATCAGTGCACCTCCTCTTCAGAGTTTTTAGGGTGGTTATTCAGTTCGACAGGGTCAGTTTGTCGGCCAGCAGTCTCGGAAGTCGAAGTCACGTTATACTTGTGGTGACCCGAGGCACATTGCTAGATATTGCCCTCGCACGTCGAGTAGTTCTCAGTACCAGGGTTCTCGTGCCATGGTTCCGGCACCAACTACCGTACTGCATGCCCAGCCAGCTAGAGGTAGGGGTTAGGTAGCCATAGATAGGGGCCAGATTGTTATAGGTGGAGGCCCTCCTGTCAGAGGTCGTCCCAGAGACATGGTGCAGGGTGGTGGGGCCCAGCTACAATGTTATGCATTCCCAGCCAAACCTGAGACGGAGTCCTCCGATGCTATTATCACATGTATTATTTCAGTTTGCAATAGAGATACTTCAGTTCTGTTTGATCTGGGGTCTACTTACTCTTATGTGTCATCTTATTTTGCTTCGTATTTGGTTATGCTCTATGACCCTTTTAGCATCCCTGTATATGTGTCCACACCCATAAGAGGATGCTATTGTTGTAGATCGTGTATCGTGTGTGGTTATTATTGAGGGTCTTGAGATGAATGTAGACCTTTTTCTCCTTGATATGGTTTTTTTCGATGTCATATTGGGCATGGATTGGTTGTCATCTTATTACGCTATCTTGGACTTTCACGCCAAGACAGTGACTTTAGGCTTGCAGGGGTTGCCTCGATTAGAGTGGAGAGGGACTCCTACCATTCCTCTAGCAGGGTTATTTCTTATACGAATGCTCAACGCATGATCGATAAGGGGTGTTTGGCCTATTTTGATCAGGTCCTCAATTCTAGTGCTGAGGTTTCTTCTATAGATTCTGTGCCTGTTGTTCGTTAGTTTCCCGAGGTGTTTCCTACAAACATGCCGGGATTTCCACCCGACAGGGATATTGACTTTTGCATTGATGTGGATCCAGGCACTTAGCCATTTCTATTCTTCCATATCGGATGGCCCCACCAGAGTTGAAGGAATTGAAGGAACAATTGCAAGATTTGCTTGATAAGGGCTTCATTAGACCAAGTGTCTTGCCCTAGGGTGCACCGGTTTTGTTCGTGAAGAAGAATGATGGATCGATGAGGATGTGTATAAATTATCGACAGTTGAACAAAGTCACTATCAAGAACAAGTATCCATTGCCGAATATTGATGATTTGTTTGATCAGCTTCAAGGTGCCAAGGTGTTTTCAAAGATCGACTTGAGATGGGGCTACCATCAGTTGAAGATTAGGACATCCGATGTCCATAGGACAACTTTTCAGACGAGGTATGGGCACTATGAGTTTTTGGTGATGTCTTTTGGTTTGACCAATGCCCCCGCAACATTTATGGACTTGATGAACTGGGTGTTCAAGCCTTATCTGGATTCCTTTGTGATTGTGTTTATTGATGACATTTTGATATACTCCCGCAGTCAGGAGGAGCATGAGCAGCACCTCCGGATAACGCTCCAAACTTTGAGGGACAGTCAGTTGTATGCTAAATTTTCAAAGTGCAAGTTTTAGTTGGATCCAGTAGCTTTCTTGGGTCACATCATATCAGAAGAGGGTATTCAAGTAGATCCTAAGAAGATTGAGGCAGTCAAGAACTGGCCTAGACCCACTTCAGCCACAGAGATTAGGAGCTTCTTGGGTTTCGCGGGTTACTACCATCGGTTTGTGGAGGGATTTTCATCTATAGCAGCCCCGATGACTAAGTTGACCCAGAAGGGCGCCCCATTCAAATGGTCGGGCGTGTGTGAGGCGAGCTTTCAAAAGCTCAATACAACCTTGACTTCAGCATCGGTATTGGTATTACCATCAGGTTCAGGATCTTTCACGGTACATTATGATACCTCCCGCGTGGGGCTCGGAGTGGTATTGATGCAGGAGGGTAGGGTGATTGCATATGTGTCTCGATAGTTGAAGGTTCATGAGAAGAATTACCCTATCCATGACTTAGAGTTGGTCGCCATTGTGCATGCGTTGAAGATTTGGAGGCACTATCTTTATGGCATGTCGTGTGAGGTCTTTATGGATCATCGCAGCTTTCAGTATTTGTTCAAGCAGAAGGATCTCAATTTGAGGTAGAGGAGATGGTTAGATCTATTGAAAGACTATAATGTCACTATATAGTATCACTCGGGAAAGGCCAATGTGGTGGCCGATGCATTGAGTAGAAAGGCAGTGAGTAAATGCTGCCTTGCATTCATTCCAGTCGATGAGAGACCGCTAACTTGAGATATTCAGACTTTTGCCAATCAGTTTGTACAGTTGGATATTTCAGAGCCGAGTCGTGTTCTAGCTTGTACAGTCGACCGGTCTTCCCTATTCGAGCATATCAAATATCGACAGTATGATGACCCTCACTTGATGGTCCTTAGGGACACAGTTCGTCATGGTGATACCAAGAAAGTTACAGTTGGAGATGACGGTGTTTGAGGATGCAGGGTTGATTATGTGTACCTAACGTTGACGGGCTACGTGAATTGATCCTTGAAGAGGCTCACAATTCTCGGTATTCTATTCACCTAGGTGCTGCCAAAATGTACCAGGACCTTCGGTAGCATTATTGGTGGTAAAGGATGAAGAAGGATATTGTTGGTTACGTGGCTTGATGCTTGAATTGTCAACAGGTGAAGTATGAGCATTAGATACCCGGTGGTTTGCTTCAACAGATGGAGATTCCCGAGTGGAAATGGGAGCGTATCACTATGGACTTCGTTGTTGGACTCCCACGAACTAAGTCAGCGCACTTCATTCCGGTGGAAAATACATATTCTTCGGAGCGGTTGGTAGAGATTTATATTTGGAAGATAGTTTGCCTTCACGATGTGCCCGTGTCTATCATTTCTGATCGAGGTATGCAGTTTACCTCGCACTTTTGGAGGGCAGTACAACGTGAGTTGTGTACGCGGGTTGAGTTAAGCATAACATTCCATCCTTAAACGGACGGGCAGTCTGAGTGTACTATTTAGATCTTGGAGGATATGCTCCGCACTTGTGTTACAGATTTCAGAGGATCGTGGGATCAGTTCTTTCCCCTTGCAGAGTTCGCCTACAATAATAGCTACCAGTCGAGCATTCAGATGGCTTCCTATGAGGCGTTATAAGGTAGACGGTGCAGGTCGCCAGTGGGGTGGTTTGAACCTGTCGAGGCTCGATTATTGGGTACAGACTTAGTTTAGGAGGCCTTGGACAAGGTCAAGATTATACAAAATTGACTTCCTACAGCTAAGTCCAGGCAAAAGAGCTATGCCGACCATAGAGTTCGTGATGTGGCATTCCTTGTTGGGGAGAGGGTATTACTTCGGGTATTGCCCATGAAGGGTGTTATGAGATTTGGGAAGAAGGGAAAGTTGAGCCCTAGGTATATCGGGCCATTTGAGGCGAGGGAGGTAGCTTATAGACTTGCGTTTCCTCCAGGGTTATCCTCAGTTCACTCGGTATTCCATGTGTCTATGCTCCAAAAATATCATGGTGATCCATCCCACGTGTTACATTTTAGCTCTGTCCGATGGGACAAGTATTTGACTTATGAGGAGCAGCCGGTAGCCATTCCAAACCGGCAGGTTCGTCAGTTAAGGTCAAAGAGTTACCCTTTAGTTCGAGTGCAGTGGAGAGGTCAGCCTTTTGAGGCAGCTACTTGGGAGTCCGATTCGGATATGCGGAGTAGATATCCCCATTTGATCGCCAGTTCAGGTACTTTTCTATGTCCGTTCGAGGACGAACGTTTATTTAAGAGGTTGAGATTGTGATGACCCAAAGGGTCATCTTGTGAATTAAGATTCTATTCTGTACTCGTTAGCCTCAAAAACCTTATTTTATTCACCTCAATTTACGTGCGCAGTTCAGACGTAAATCCGGAAAGCCTTTATGTGGAAATTCATGAAATAATAATTTTGGGATTTAAAATTTATTTATAGTTGACTTTGGTCAACGTTTAGAGTAAACGGACCCACACCTGTGTTCCGACAATCCCGGAAAGTCCGTAGTAAAATATGGGACTTGGGCGTATTCCCGAAATCGAATTCCGAGGTCTCTAGCTCGAGAAATGAATTTTGGATGAAAATTGTAGGACTGAAATTTTAAGGATTTACATAAATTGATTTGTGTTTGATCTCGTTGGTATCGGTCCCGTATTTTAGTTTCAGAGTCCGGTACATATATAAGTCATGTCTGTGAAGTTTGGAGAGAAACAAAGTTTATTTCACAAGATTCAGTTGTCCGGTTGAGGAGATAGTAATTTTGAAAGGTTCTTGAGGAATTCATGAGTTTTGGTGCTAAATCTGTATCTTTAGGTGCTCTATTTGTGATTTGATCGCACGAGCAAGTTCGTATGATATTTTTTTAATTGCGTGCATGTTTTGTTTTGAGCCACGAGGGCTCGGGTGAGTTTCGGGTGCTACCGAGTGAGTTAGACTTAGAATTTTGCTGGTGTATGTATTTTTCTGGGAACTGGCCTCTGATCTCGCAATTGCGAGATCGGTGTTCGCATTTTCAAACATCCTTATCTTTCGTTAGGTTCGCATTTGCGAACGATTTATTCACATTTGGGAAATAGGCCTAGTTCAGCCTAGGTTCGCATTTGCGACAATATGGTCGCATTTGCGGAAGGCCATCAATCGCATTTTCAATGATAGTCTCGCATTTGCGGTGGGAACTAGGAAAGGGAATTCTTCGCATTTGAGAAGAAATGGGTCGTATTTAAGATCCAGCGTTGTCCGCATTTGCAAAAGCAATAGAGATGTGAGGGGTTCGCATTTGCGAGCTTCGCAATTGCGAAGCTCAGGTCGCAAATGCGACATCTGCAATTGATAAATTTTGACTTAGACGGGATTTTTCATTCATTCTTCAATGTTTCAAACCCTAAACCTCAAGGGGCTATTTTCAGAAGACCAAATCTTCCCCAAATTATAGGTAAGTGATTCCTAATGTAACGACCCGACCGGTCATTTTGTGTTCTAGGACCCGTGCCCTAAATGAGACTTCCCGTAGTTGCTTTTACTGATTTATAACTTGCGAGGATGGTAGGTTTGAGGTTTGGGGGAGTTTGGAGTTTTATAGGAACACTTAGTTCCTTAAGGTTGCCTTAAAGGCCAAGTTTGACTTCGGTCAACATTTTTAATAAACGACCACGGAATCGAGATTTGAGGGTTCCGGTATGTTCGTATGACGATTTCGGAATTGGGAGTATGTTCGTAACGACTTTTGGATGACCCGGGAGCGTTTCGACGCCAAATAGTGAAATATGATTCCTTAAGTTCAAAAATTGAGGTTTAGAATGTGATATTTTGTTATCGAGGTTTGAATAGAATTCAGAGACCGGGAATAGTTCCGTTATTTCATTTATGACTTTCTCGCAAAATTTGGTGTCATTCCGAGTAGTATAGGTAGGTTCGGCGTGTTGAAAGCGAATTCAAGAACTTAAAGTTCTTAAGTTGGATCCAATAGGTTTTGGGGTATGATTTTCAGATTTAGCGTTGTTTCGAACGTTCCGAAGGCTCGAGCGAGTCCATATTATGATTTAGGACTTTTTGGTATATTTGGACGAGGCCTCGGGTGGGCCCGGATGCCATTCGAACATCGCACGAGGCAAAAACTAGCCTTAGAAGAACTGCTGGTGCACCAGATCTGGTGCGACCGCACCTGCGAAAGACCAGCCGCGGGTGCGAAGACCGCATGTGCGGTCAATGTCTCGCAGGTGCGGGCCTTTTCCCGCAGAAGCGGAGCCGCAGGTGCGACCACTAGCCCCCTTCCCATTTTCCGCAGGTGCGAGATTTTTCTCGCAGATGGGAAGACCGAAGGTGCGGTCCTCGAGCCGCAGGTGCGAAAACCCTGAAGGCAGTGAGATAGTCTTAATACGGGACTTAGTCATTTTTGAACCATTTTCTTTCATCTTGGGCGATTTGGAGAGCATGCAAAGGAGAGAATCGACCTAGGAATTATTAGGTAAGTAATTCCTACCACAAAGTGAGGTTAATACTTGAATTCTTGGGTAGATTAACACATAAAATTAGTAGAAATCATGGTGTAGAGTAAAACCTAGGTTTTTGATAAAAGTGAGAAATTACCAAGGAATTTGTTATGAAATCATGTAAAAACTATATAATATCGATCCTTAGGCTATGGGTAACTATTACCCTTGAATATTTTCGGAATCCGAGAATGTGGGCCCAGGGTGTATTTTGGGATTTTTCCAATTTGGTTGAAATAATTATTTAAATAGGAGTATTTGGGACTTTTGAGCTTAGATTGATTTATTTATGTGACGTTTGGCTAGTTTCGAGACCTTGGGCAACGAATTTGGAGTTTTGGGCGCATTCTTGACCCGGAAAGTAGGCTTGAAACGAGGTAAGCCTCCTTTCTAACATTGTAAGAGGGAATTGTCCCCATAGGTGAAGTAATTAAATGTGTGTCGTTATTTGTGGGGACTACGTACGTACGAGGTGACGAGAGTCTATGCGTAGTAACTATTCTTTCTATGTCCGGGTAGTTAGGTTCACATCATGCCTTGTGAGTTCCATGATTGAACTATATGCCTTGTGAATTTCTTTGTATGCAAGCTTGTTATCAAGAGATCCTAGAACTTGGTGTTTTCAAATGAATTATTATTTTGGAAAAAGGATTTAAAGGAAAATATTGTGTTTATCTGTGACCGCTTCGCAATATATATACCGCGAGCGGAGTGATTCTTTCCACTACTCTCATGGTAGCGGGCCGTACGCCACGACAGGTTAATAGATGCATCTATGGTTCGCGTCATTCGACCCTTCGGAAGTGCACATTTATTATTATGTTGGCCTAGACCGTACCTTCAGATCCATTGTGCGCATGCTACTTATTTGATATTATTCATGACTTTAAACCTGTTAGATGTCTTGGAATAAATTCGTAATTTGCATGTTGGGGTTTCTCCTCGTAAACAGGTTTCGTAAGTATGCTTGATATTCATTGTTTTATTATCCATGTGTACTTGTTGTTCTCTTTAAATTCTACACCTAGATATACTGTTTGGACCCTAGTAAGTGTCAAGTCGACCTCTCGTCACTACTTCTTTGAGATTAGATTGGATACTTACTGGGTACATATTATTTATGTACTCATGCTACGCTCTGTACTTAATTGTACAAGTTCTGAGGCATGTGCACCTGGGTATCCGTCCAGAGCTCTCCCTTGATTTCTTTCTATCGAGGTTTCACAGTGAGTTGCTTCTCCTGACGACATTCAGCAGCACCTTGGAGCTTTTCCTTTTGCTATTTCTGTCTATATTTTTCTCAGACAGTAGGATTGACTTTTATTCCTTTTGATTTTACTCTGTTAGATTCCTTTAGACTTGTGATACTAGTTCGTGGCACGCGCGCTAGTAGACTATTCTTTTGGAATGTAATTATTAATTATAACTCTTTTGTCATTTCATCTTAAAAACTTGCTTAAGATATACATTATTACCGAACGTTTTAAATTTAAACCGAGTAAGTGTTAGAATGCTTTGGATAAATAAACTAACTCAGTAGTTGATTAAGTGTTGGCTTGCCTGAAAACGGTGTTGGGAGCCATCGCGACCTGGGTTAGGATTTGGGTAGTGACACCTAACTATTTTCTTTCAATCTTTTACATCTTTTAACAAGATTTCAACCTAGAATATAGGATTTTCATGGTGGAATTAGGTATTTTTGGGTAGAACTTAGGAATTTCAAAATTTGGGGATTTGGACCTCAAATTGAGGTCGGATTCAAAAATAAAACTGTATATCCCGGCTCGGGGGAGAATAGGTAAACGGATTTTGGTCCGAACCTCAAGTTTGGACCAAGCAGGTCTGGGGTCGAATTTTGACTTTTGTTGGGAAAACATAGGAAAACTATAATTATGCATTAAAGTTGATTATTTTAGCGATAATTGATGATATTAAACTAATTATGACTATATACGAGTGGGTTGGAGGTGAATTCTCAAGGGAAAGCGGTACTTGAGCAGTGAGTGGCCTGCGAAATTGAGGTAAGTGTTGTGTCTAACTTTGGCTTGAGAGAATAGGTATTGTGTGAGTATTCCCTACGTGTTTTGTTGTTGCATACGATGTATAGGTGAGGTGACGAGCATCTATGCGTTGTGGTCGAGTCATAGCATGCGAGTGAAATTCCGTTGTTGCAAATTTGTGGTCTTAAAACTCGTTATCCATGCTTATTGTTGTTATTAAAATGTTGGGAGACTTGTATTCGATTCCACTAAGGTTGATGAAATTGTGAATATTGATTCGAGGTTGAGATGCTAGATTGTGAAAGTAATCATTGATGAAATATTGATTTCGTTGTGGAACTTCTCTCTATCCGTTGTTATTGATTTTGTGAATTGTGTGGATGAGTGTAAAGCACGAAGGGTGATCCGTGCATGATTTACTTATATTGTGAGGATGAGTGTAAAGCACGAAGGATGATATCTTCCATCATTTATTTATATTGCGAGGAAGAGTGTAAAACACGAATGGTGATGTCGTGCATGATTTATTTATTATTTGGTGAGGTTAAGAGTAAAATCACGAAGGGTGATATCGTGCAGTCTTATTTATTATTTTGTAGGATTGAGAGTAAAAGCACCAAGGGTGATGCCGTGCAGCTTTCTTTACTGTTTTAATTGCTTAATTTGTTTACTGCTTTCTGTTTGATTTTGTCTTATCGTTATCCTCACTCCTTATATTGAAATTCCCCATTGTATGTCCCCTTCTCGTTGTTTTCTGTTTATCTCTTTAATTGCTATTATTTCCACTAGCATGATTAAACTGTTCAGGTTTTATGTGGTGTCCTGTCCTGTCCTAGCCTCGTCACTACTTTGCCGAGGTTAGGCTCGACACTTACCAGTACATGGGGCCGATTGTACTGATACTACACTCTGCACTTTCTGTGCAGATCCAGGTATAGGTCCGAGTTGATTTCAAGTTGTAGCTAACTTTCGCACGGAAACCCGAGATAGATCTTCTGACGTCCGTAGATTCCTAGAGTCTCTTCCTTATTATTCATTTGTTATTTTATTTAGTTCATAAACAGTTATACATTTTATTTCAGCCAAATGTAGTAAGTTCTTAGTAGTCTGTGAATTGTGACTCCAATCCCTGGGTAGCTAGACATACAGTTTTCCCGTGCGCAATATTATTATGCAAGTTTTGTTTTCTTACTTTAGTTATTTTATGTTGAGTTGCAGTAGTTCTCAGTATGGAGTAAGATTATTATGTTGCAACGTTTAATGTTGGCTTGGCTAGCAAGTGCAGCGTTAGGCGCCATCACGGTTCAGAAGGTGGGAATTCAGGTCGTGACAGAATTGTAGCCAAAGTTCTTTATATCTGGGAAATATTACTATATAAACCAATTACATGAAGATTAAGAAGAAAAATAAGAATGAAAATGAACTGTAACACACTTACATTCCGCATGTCATTAAAATATCTCGGCCGTGAGATAAAATTAACAATTCAAACACTAAATAAAGAAGTCATCACTAATGGAATGGTGAATTTGATCATACTTTTCCTGTCAAATTAAGAAAGAGCAGAATCAAATAATAAAGTAGCAGAAAAATATCACGTAGGAGTAAGCATATTCAGAAACAATCATGTTGTATCACACAAATAAAAGACAAACCAAAAAATGAGTAGACCGATTATCAGTATACTGAAACATCCATAATTTCATTTTATCTAGTAAAATAATATTACAATTGATGAAATGTCACAATATCCAGTTGATGAATTACCATATTCAAACCAATTTCGTACATGACATTCAGTGCTTCTTCACAAATGCGATATAAGAAGTCTCGTTAATCCATGTTATGGCAGATGCTGACCAATCTGTATTTGCAACATTTTGTGAAATATTAATTTATATATAGAACAGAGAAATAGATAAAGATATAAAAAAGAACTGAAAAGTACAGCGTACCTATTACATATTTCATATATGATGTCAATAACTACTGTCGCACTAGGTTAATGAATCTCATCAACAAAAGTAGTACTTAAACCTCAAAAAAGGTATTGATTATCTTCAAGTGTCAGCTTAAATTTCGAAATACTTCTTTAAATACTACGTTTGTAGCTTCAGTAGTTATTTGTCCATCGTCATCATAAACAAAAAATTTAATCCCTTTCTGCTTGTCACCCGAGAAAGAGCAACATATAGTTGTCCATGGATAAACACTGGTTTCTTCAAAAATAATCCCACGTGAGACAATGATTGTCCTTGAATTTTGTTGATTATTATGGCAAAAGATACAATGATTGGAAATTTTTTTTGCTAGAAATTACATGGAATTCTAGCATCAGATGGAGTCAGTGTCATTCTTGGAATAAACACTTTCTGTCTAGCCATCTGTCCTGCTAAAACCTTGGCTTCAATAACTTGATTTCCAAGTTTAGTTATGATTAACCATGTTCCATTACATAATCTTGCTGGTTGATCAATATTTCTTAATAACATCACTGGAATGTCAACCTTTAGAGTAAGAGCGTGATTTGGAACTCCAAAACAATTAATAGTAATTAAGAATTCTGGAGTGTGTACATGTTCCAGTGATGAATAAGTATTGTCAGAGCTGCAGATTGTATCAGAACTCAAATATGATTTCTCAGAACTTTTATTAAGCGAAATCATATATTCGTTGATTGCTTCCACCATATCAAGAGTTTGAGTAAGAATGGCTCTTTGTTGGGGGTATCCTAGATCATTGCAACGACTTTCGAAACCGGGATATGTACTTTCTACAATTGCAGAGGTTTGATCAACAAAATGTTTTATCAAAAGATCATCTGGTATTTGTACTTTTTCATTTCCATTAACAGAAGTACCAACCATACAATCCCCAATTGCCAAAATACAATCTGAAAAAACTCTCAACTCATCTAGACGAGTCCCTATTTCATTACCTTGTAATCTCATATTCTTTGTTAACTTTAAGAGTTGACAGTGAGGCCACAAATAAGAAGAATTGAGAGAAGCATTAACAATATCTTGCCTAGTACCTTTTGGAATGACAGGTAATATTTGTATGAAGTCACCACCAAGAACAATTGTTTTACCTCCAAAAGGTCGGTCTAAATTGGATGCATCTTTAATACTAAGAATATCTCTTAAAGTTTTATCAAGAGCTTCAAAACAATATATATGCATCATGGCTGCCTCATCCCAAATAATTAACTTTTCCTTAACAATTAAATCGTCTAAAGGAGTACCTTGCTTGATATTACATGTTGAATCTTCAGTTAGATTTAGAGGAATCAAAAATCTTGAATGAGTTGTGCGACCACCTGGTAACATTATAGATGCAATCCCGCTAGATGCAACTGTCAACACAATGTCTCCTCTAGATCTTATAGAAAAAGACAGAGTTCTCCAAATAAAAGTCTTGCATGTTCCTCCAAGACCATATTAAAACAAAAATCCACTTTTGTATCATTCACAACTCTTATTTTTTTTCATAAACTGACATTTGTTCATCTGTCAAATTCTTTACTAATTGTTGATGTTCCTCCGCCAAAGTGCGTTTATTATAACGCAATTCATCCCAAATTAATCTATTACTGTTGTCAACTTCTTCTGTATTATAAACAGGCCTTGGCATTGTTGAAAAATCTTGAATACTTCTTCCACAACCTTTCAAAAAACTTTCAAGCTTTTGCAAACAACGATTTTTCAATTCATCATTTGTTAGGTGAGCTTCATGAAATACAATTAAATGTTAATGTTTAGTTTAGCAACATGAAATTAATAATAAGAGTAATGAAACTGTCACGACCCAAATCTAAACTATGTCGTGATGGAGCCTATCGTTATCCAAAAAATAATAAATACTATCAATTGAATTATAAGAGTTACATAGAGATTTTCAATATTAGAAATTCCCATGAAAGTCAAAACTAAATTCGACTTTGAAAATAAAATGCGGAAAACGGGCCCAAAACATCGTGGTGTCACTAAGTCATGAGTGTCTAAGTACTTATACTACTACATCAACTGTCTAAATGTCAATACAACCAAAAAGGAGAAATAGAAGGAGTAACAAGGTCCTGCGGACGCTAGCAGCTACCTTTTAGTCTCTGAAACTATGATGGCCTGAACTCAACAATCGTCGTGCTAAAAAAATGGATATGCACATGAAGTGCGGGGTTTAGTATGAGTACAACCGACTCAGCAAGTAACATCAATAACTAAGGAATTGAGTAGTAGTGATGAGCTAAGCAGAACAATTCTATTAATAACTTTTCACAGTTAAGGATAAACAAGAGTAAAAAGTCAATTTCATAAATTATCAACTACTACAAGGCAAATAGCAGGTAAATGCAACAAAAACAAAAATAGATGAAATCTCTCAAGCGTTGTCACTCAATCCCTCATCCCTCAATGCACACGCTCAATAGGTACATGTTCTCACTGGGATGTTCAGACTCCGGAGGGGCTCCTACAGTCCTAGCGCTAATTTACACGGACCACTCACCTGCTGCACGGACAACTCACGTGTTATCATATCATATCGTATCAATCGGGATCCGCACGGACAACTCACGTGCTATAGTACAATATCTCACAAAGGCCCTCGGCCGCACTCAGTCATGTACCTCTCTAGCCTCACCGTTTCAGTAAATAAAGGAAAGTAGTCCAAATCAAAGTATTACAGTGTATCGGCAAGAAGATAATAGAGATTAAGGTAAACATGTACAAGAATCACTATGATTGAGTATAACTACTGTGAGCAGGGATAAAGTCTAAGCATGATCTCTAACATGAAAGTAGTAAAGTTCTAGCAGACAGGAAACCACATAAACACAAATAAAGGCTATTAGACTTCACAACCTCACGGGATGGACCAAGTCTCAATCCCTCACAGTGTACACCCACACGCCCGTCACCTAGCATGGGTGTCACCTCCAAACATTCACATGATATCAAATCTCCGGGTTTATACCCTCAAACCAGATTTAAAATTGTTGCTTACCTTAACATCGTGGAAATCTTACTCCAGAATGCTCTCGCTCCTTGACTCAGTCTTCAAAAGCTCCGAATATATTCACAACCAGTACAATACCATCAACATATGCTAAGGAAATGAATTACACAAGAAAAACTACAAAATTAGGCCAAAACTTGGCTAAACCTCGACCCCCGGTCCCACATCTCGAAACTCGACAAAAATTATAATACTAGAAAGCTATTTCACTCACGAGTCTAACCATACCAAATTTATCAAAATCCAACATCGTTTGGTCCCTCAAATCTTCATATCAAACTCTCCAAAATCCCAAGCCCTAACCCTTCAACATCACCCCTAATTCCCACTAATTACATGATTAAAAAGTGGAAAATCATCATAATCACGAGTATTAGGGCTCAAGCAACTTACCTCACTGATATTCCTCAAATTCCCTTCAAAGTCACTGCCCAGAGCTCAAATATCGACTAACAATGGTGAGGAATGGGCCAAAATTTGCCAAGTGTGGTATTTATACATTCTGACCAGGCTTCTCGCAGCTGCAGCCGTTTTCTCGCACCAGTGGTACCGCACCTGCGACCCAAATGATGGCACCTGCGGAATTCACTTAATCGCCTTACTTCTGCACTTCCGCCCAGGTTTCCCACCTGCGGCCAGATGATTGTGCATGTGCTCCAACCCTGGGCTTCCCATTTCAACATAAGCGAGCCTCCTCTCACGCTTGCGACCTCGCATCTGCGTCTCCCCATCCGCAAGTACAAAAAACACCAGCAGAACAAAACACCAGAAAATAGCACTTCCAACTTTAAAATCCAATCTGTTAGTCACCTGAAAAATGCCCGAGACCCTCGGGACTTCAACCCATGATACCAACAAGTCCTATACCAATATAAGAACTTAGGAAAACCCTGGGAACACTCAAAACAACACCAAATCAACCTCGGATTCATACCTAAGAACTTCTAAACTTCCAAAATTCGCCAATGATGCCGAAACCTACCAAACCTCGTCCGAATAACCTCAAATTTTGCACAGACGTAAAAAATGACACTACAAACCTACTCCAACTTTTAGAATTCCATTCCGACCTCGATATCTTATTTTCCACTGCCGACCAAAATTGCCAAATTTCCAACTTTAGCCAATTCAAGCCTAATTCCACCACGGACCTCCAAACTACATTCCGGACACGCTCCTAAGTCCAAAATCACCTAATGGAGCTATCCGAATCATAAAAATTTGAATTCGAGATCGTTCACACATAATTCAACATCTAGTTGCCTTTTCCAACTTAAGCTACCTAATAAGAGACTAAGTGTCTCATTTCACTCCGAAGCCACTACAGACCTGAAACGACCAACCTGATACCATACAATATAGCTTGATAACACCTAAAGAAGAAGAAATGGGGGGAAAATATCTATAACTCTCTGAACGACCGACCTGTTCGTTACATCCTCCCCCTCCTAAACAAACATTCATCCTCGAACGAGTCTAGAAACTTACCTGTAGTCTCAAATTGGTGTGGATATCTGCTCCGCATCTCCTGATCAGTCTCCCAGGTGGCCTTCTCTACGGGTTGGCCTCTCGACTGCACCTTCACTGAAGCTATGTCCTTTGACCAGAACTTTCGGACCTGCCGATCCAAAATAGCCATCGGCTCCACATCATAAGTCATATCACCCTCCAGCTGAACTGTGATGAAGTCCAAAACATGGGACGGATCGCCAACATACTTCCGAAGCATGGAAACATGAAATATCGGATGCACAGTCGAAAAATTGGGCGGCAAGGTAAGCTTATAAGCCACCTCCCCTATCCTCTAAAGCACCTCAAAAGGCCCAATGAACCGAGGGTTCAACTTGCGCCTATTCCCAAACCTCATAACACCCTTCATGGGTGATACTTTTAGCAAGACCTTCTCCCCAACCATAAATGACACACCGCGGACCTTTTTGTCCGCATAGCTCTTCTGCCTAGACTACGCCGCTCGAAGCCGCTCTTGAATCAACTTCAACTTATCTAAGGCATCCCGGACTAAATCTGCACCCAAGAGCCTAGCCTCACCCGGCTCAAACCATCCAACCAGAGATCTACACCTCTTCCCATATAAAGCCTCGTACAAAGCCATCTGAATACTCGAATGATAACTGTTGTTATATGCAAACTCCGCAAGTGGCAGAAACTGGTCTCATGAACCCCTAAAGTCAATAACGCAAGCGCGCAACATGTCCTCCAATATCTCTGAATAGTTTGCTCGGGTTGCCCGTCCGTCTGAGGGTGAAAGGTTGTGGTCAACTCAACCTGAGTACCCAAACCTCATTGCATGGCCCTCCAAAACTGTGATGTGAGCGTAGTACCTCTATCAGAAATGCTGAAAACTAGAACACCATGCAAGCGAACAACCTCTCGGATATAAATCTCAAGCAACCACTCTGAAGTATAAGTAGTACTAACAAGAATGAAGTGTGCAGACTTGGTCAGCCGATCGACAATAACCCAAATAGCATCGAACTTCCTCGAAGTCCATGGGAGCCCAACTACAAAGTTCATGGTGATCCTCTCCCATTCCACTCCATAATATCTAACCTCTGAAGCAATCTGCCAGATCTCTGATGCTCATACTTAACTTGTTGACAGTTGAGACACCGAGTCACAAACCCAACAATATCTTTCTTCATCCGCTTCCACTAATAGTGATATCTTAAATCGTGGTACATTTTCGCGGCACCCGGATGGATGGAATACCGCGAGTTGTGGGCCTCATCCAGAATCAACTCCTGAAGCACATCTACATTAGGCACACATATCCGGACTTACATCTTCAACACACCGTCATCACAAATAGTCACATCCCTAACATCACCTCGCCGGACCCTATCCTGAAGAATGAGCAAGTGGGGGTCATCGTGTTGACACTCCCTAATACGGTCATAAAGAGAATACCTGGAGACCATGCAAGCCAACACCCGACTAGGCTTCAAAATATCCAACCTCACAAAATGGGCTGCTAAGTCTTGAACATTCAATGTCAAATGTCTCTCTGCTGCCGAAAGATAAGCTAATCTCCCCAAACTCTCTGCCCGGTGACTCAAAGCATCGGCCACCACATTGGCTTTCCCCAGATGGTACAGAATACTGATATCATAGTCCTTAAGAAGCTCTAACCATCTCCGCTGACGCAAATTAAGATCCTTCTTCTTGAACAGATGTTGCAAACTCCGGTGATCAGTATAAATCTCACAATGAACACCATACAAATAATGACGCCAAATCTTCAAGGCGTGAAAAATAGGTGCTAACTCAAGATCATGCACTGGATAATTCTTCTCATAGGTCTTCAACTCACGCGAGGCATAGGCAATTACCCTATCCTCCTGCATCAAAACACAACCAATGCCTACCCTCGAGACATCACAATACACGGTATAAGAACCTGAAGCTGATGGCAGGACTAACACTGGAGCTGTGGTCAAGGCAGTCTTGAGCTTCTGAAAGCTCTCCTCACACTCATCCGACCACCTGAATGGCGTACTATTTTGGGTCAATTTGGTCAAAGGCGAAGCAATAGGAAAAAATACCTCTACGAAGCGACGATAATAACCTACAAAGCCAAGAAATCTCCTAATATCCATAGCTGAGGACGGTCTAGGCCAACTCTGCACCGCCTCTATCTTCTTCAGATCCACCTGAATACCCTCACTAGACACCACGTGCCCCAAGAATGCTACTAAACTGAGCCAAAACTCAAACTTGGAGAACTTTGCATAAAGTTTCTCCTTGTTCAACTGCCTGTAATCAATGTACATCCTCATGGAACCATCCTTCTTCTTCACAAATAGAACTGGTGCACGCCAAGGTGACTCACTAGGCCGAATAAACCCCTTATCTAGGAGTTCCTGAAGCTGTTTTTTCAATTCCTTCAACTCCGATGGTGCCATACAATACAGTGGAATAAAAATGGGCTGAGTGTCTAGCACCAAATCAATACCAAAGTCAATATCCCTATCAGGCGGCATGCCCGACAGGTCTGTAGGAAACACATCCGAAAAATCACATCTCTCACAAAAGCCAAGTAAGAGAGACAACTCTTCTCAGCCACGCGTTGAGCCTTCAAATATGAAATCACCCTACTCGGTACATAGTCTATAGAGCCACTCCACTCCACCCTCGGAACTCCCGACATCGCCAACGTCACAGTCTTAGTGTGACAATCTAAAGCAGCATGACATGGAGATAACCAATCCATACCTAATATAACATCGAAATCAACCATACTAAGAAACAAAAGGTCTACTCGGGTTTCTAGACCCCCAATAGACATCATACATGACCGACATACACGGTCAACAACAATAGTATCACCTACCGGAGTAGATACATGAACAAATAAAACTAAAGACTCACGGGACATATTCATAAAATGAGCGAAATACGAGGAGACATGAATATGTAGAACCAGGGTCAAATAATACAGAGGCATCTTTGTGACAGGCGGAGACAACACCTGTAATCAGAGCATCTAAAGCAATAGCATCTGGTCTGGCTGGGAGGGCATAGAAACGGGCCTGGCCACCCCCTGATCTTCCTCCCCCTCTCGGGCGACCCCTAGCTGACTGGGCTCCGCCCCTCGTTGGCTGAGGTCCACCCCTAGCTGGCTAGGCGGGTGGTTGAGGAACTGGTTCTGGTGCTATCGGTCGAGTACTCTGCTGTGAAGTCCTACCCAATAGCCTAGGGATATCTCTCATAATGTGACCAAAATCCCTGCATTCGAAACAACCTCTCCTCTGACGAAACTCCTACTCCTGATGCCCAAAAGAACAACCCGGGGATACCTGAGCAGATGAGGCATGATGAGAACTCTACGCTGGCAGTGCACTTAATGATGACTGACCCTACTGATGACTGTGAGAACCATGGCCAAATGATGCACCACAGTGGAATGGGCGAGCTGACAGAGTATACCTGAATGGACGGCCTCTATCGTGCTGGAACTGACCCCCATAAGGAGCACTACTGAATCCACCTGGTCCACGAGGCCTCTTGGCCTCCCTCTCAACCCTCTCCTGACCACGAATCGCCTCAATCTATCGAGCAATGCCGACAACCTCATCAAAGGTAGCACCATACACCCTCTCTCGGGTCATAAGCAATCGTAGCTAAAAAGTGAGACCATCTATGAACCTCATGATCCTCTCCCTGTCCATGGGGACCAACCAGATAGCATGTCGGTCCAACTCTGAGAGTCGCATCTCATATTGCATCACAAACATATCACCTTGGCGAAGCTGCTCAAACTCTCTTCGCAGCTCTTCTCTGCAGGACTAGGGCACAAACTTCTCCAAAAATACTACGGAGATTTTCTGCCAAGTGAGGGGTGTTGCGCCAATAGGTCTACGCCTCTCGTAAGTCTCCCACCATCGAGGTGTAGCCCCAAAAAACTAAAATGTAGTGAATGATACCCCACAAGTCTCCAAAATACTAGATGTGCGGAGTATCCTCTGACACCTGTCCAAGAAATCATGGGAATCCTTTCTCTCTGTGTCACTCAAAGGTGGAGGCTGGAGTCTCCCAAACCTCTCCAACCTACGATGATCATCCTCTGGCATAGCAAGAACAGCATGCTCCTGAGCAGCTGCAACCGACGGGGCTAGTGGTGCCCCCGATGTTTGGATTCCCTGAACAAACTTCTCCGGTGTGCGGGCGGCGGGAGTCTAGGTGCCTCTCCCGGCCTGAGAAGTGGTTGTGGTCATTGTGACGGAGACCACCTGAGTAAGGCCGTACATACATATAAAATTTGGGCCAGTGCCTCCTGAAGGCCAGGACTCACAATAGGCACAGGTGGTGCCTGAGCTGGTCCAACTGGAACATCTACCACTGGAACCTGGTCTTGATCTGGGACAACTGGGGGATCTTCATGTGCTGCCACAGCTGTTGCGTAGGCGATGTCTCTACCTCGGCCTTTACCGCGGCCTCGACCATTTGCAACCCTAGCTGATGGTACTAGTGGTTGTCCCTCCTGACCGGTAGCACGAGTCCTCACCATCTATTAGAGAACGAAATAACAAATGTTTAGTTACTAGAATAAACATAGCGCGCGACAAGAATCCGAGAATGTGAAATTTTCCTAAGGGTTTTGCAGCCTCTCGAAGATAAGTACAGACGTCTCCGTACAGATCCGTAATACTCTACTAATCTGCTCATGACTCGTGAGACCTATGTAACCTAGGCTCTGATACAAACTTGTCACAACCCAACTCTAAACCTTGTCGTGATGGCGCCTATCGTGATACTAGACAAGCCTATTTATCCTAAAATTACTACCAATTGAATTATAAGAGTTATGTAAAGATTTTAAATATTAGAAATTCCCATGAAAGTTAAAATTAAATTCGAATTTGAAAATAAAATGCGGAAAATGAGCCCCAAACATCGGGGTGTCACTAAGTCATGAGCGTCTAAGTACTTAAACTATTACATCAACTGTCTAAATGTTAATACAACTAAAAAGGATAAATAGAAGAAGTAGCAAGGTCCTGCGGATGCTGGCAGCTACCTTGCTGTCTCTGAAACTCTTATGGCCTGAACTCAACAATCGCTGCGCTCCAACACACCTGGATATTCACATGAAGTGTGGGGTGTAGTATGAGTACAACTGACTCATCAAGTAACAGTCGGAATTGAGTAGTAGTGACGAGCTAAGCAGAACAATTCAATTAATAATTTTTCACAGTTAAGGATAAACATGAGTAAAAGGTCAATTTCGTAAATTATCAACTACTACAAGGCAAATAGCAGGTAAATGCAACAACAAAAAAAATAGATGAAACCTCTCAAGCACTGTCACTTAATCCCTCAGCCCTTAATGCACACGCTCAATAGGTACTTGCGCTCACTGGGGGTGTTCAGACCCCGAACGGGCTTCTACAGCCCAACCGCTAATCTTCACGGACAACTAACGTGCTCTCATATCATATTTAGATCCTCACGGAAAACTCACGTGCTATGGTATCAATCTGGATCCGCACGGACAACTAACGTGCTATACTACAATATCTGACAATAGGCCCTCGGCCTCACTCAGTCATGTACCTCTCTAGCCTCACATGTTTCAATAACTAAAGGAAAGTAGTCCAAATCAAAGTATTACAGTGTATCAGCAAGAAGATAATAGAGATTGAGCTAAACATGTACAAGAATCACTATGACTGAGTATAACTACTGTGAGCAGAGATAAAGCCTAAGCATGATCTCTAACATGAAAGCAGTCAAGTTTTAGCAGACAGGAAACCACATAAACACAAATAAAGGCTACTACGCTTCACAGCCTCACGGGATGGACCAAGTCTCAATCCCTCACAGCGTACACCCACACACCCATCACCTAGCATGGGTGTCACATCCAAACAGTCACATGATATCAAATATCTGAGTTTATACCCTCAAAACCAGATTTAAAACTATTACATACCTTAACAGCGTAAAAATCCTACTCCCGAATACTCTTGCTCCTTGACTCAATCTCCAAAAGCTCCGAATCTATTCAAAACCAGTAGAATACCATTAACATATGCTAAGGAAAAACATTATACAAGAAAAACTATAAAATTAGGCCAAAACCCAAAATTGGCTAAAACCCAGCCTCCAGGCCCACGTCTCGAAACCCGTCAAAAATTACAATACTAAAAAGCCCGTTCACTCACAGGTCTAACCATACCAAATTTCTAAAAATCCAACACTGTTTGGTCCCTCAAATGCTCACATCAAACTCTCCAAAATCCCAAGCCCTAACCCTTCAACTTCACCCTTAATTCCTACTAATTACATGATTAAACAATGGAAATTCATCATAAACACGAGTATTAGGGCTCAAGCAACTTACCTCACTGATATCCCTCAAATTCCCCTTTAAACTCACTGCCCAAAGATCAAAAACCGATTAACAATGGTGAGGAATGTGCCAAAATTTGTGAAGTATGGTATTTATATATTCTGCCCAAGCTTCTAACACTTGCGGCCCTTTTCTCGCACCAACGGTACTGCACCTGCAGCCCAAATAATTGCACCTGCGGAATTCACACGGCCAAATGCTTGCGCCAGCGCTGCAACCCTGGGCTTCCCATTTCTGCATCTTTTAGCCTCCTCCTGCGCCTACGACCTCGCACTTGCGGCTCCCCATCCGCAGGTGCGGAAAACACCAGCAGTTCAAAACACCAGTAAAACAACACTTTCAACTTTAAAATCCAATCCGTTATTCACCTGAACCACACTCGAGGCCCTTGGGACCTCAACTCATGATACCAACAAGTCCTATACCAATATACAAACTTATTTGAACCCTCGAAACACTCAAAACAACAACAAAACACCAAATTAACCTCGGATTTAAGCCTAAGAACTTCTAAACTTCAAAATTTCGCCAACGACACCGAAACCTACCAATCCTCGTCCGAATAACCTCAAATTTTTCACACACGTCAAAAATGACACTACGAACCTACCCCAACTTTTGGAATTCCATTCTGACCTCGATATCTAATTTTTCACTACCGGCCAAAATCGTCAAATTTCCAACTTTAGCCAATTCAACCCTAATTCTACCACGGACCTCCAAATTACATTCCGGACACAGCCCTAAGTCCAAAATCACCTAATGGAGCTATGGGAATCTTAAAAATTGAAATCCGAGATCATTCACACATACGTCAACATCCGGTTGCCTTTTCCAACTTAAGTTACCTAATAAGAGACTAAGTATTTCATTTCACTCCGAAGCCACTTCGGACCCAAACCAACCAACCTGATACCATACAATATAGCTGGATAACACCTGAAGAAGCAGAAATGGGAGAAACAGGGCTATAACTCTCGAAACGACCGACCGGGTCATTACAGAAATAGTAAAATGTTTAATAATAGTTTAAATTAATTTAAGGCACATTTAACGTAGAAAGTATTTGAAGAAATAAGATAGTCCAAACCTTGTGGTTTATTTTATTTTTAAAAAAAATACTAATAATGTGAAGATGTATATTTTTATTGTTAATGTATCCAAAAAATCAATTTTCATATCCAAAAATAATAAATTGGAATATTTCCAATTATAATTGGGAATGCATAAGAGGGATTATAGGCATTTTCGAAGCTTAAGGGCATTAAATACAATGTATTAATTGTCTATTAGTATTTATGTCTGCAAGTGCATCAATCAGTAATAAATTATTCATATGGTCTAAACACAACACTATAGTAAAAAGACATAAACATAACCAAATATTGTTTACGGAACCTTAAGTTGTGGAATGAATTTTGTATGAAATGGAAAAAATATATGAAAAGTAATGAAGAATCAAAATAATATGAATGAAGTAATTAAAAAGAAAATTACTCAATAAAGTTAAGCAAATCCCGATGGAAAGGGTGATGTTGGGAGCGCGGTCAGAAGTAAATTCGAAGGTCTGTAGGTCATTTTGGAGTCATTTGGCTAAAATTAGAAATTTGAAGGTTTTTGAGAAGTTTGACTGAAAGTGGAATTTTTGCTATCGGGTCGGATTTTGATTCCAGAAGTTGGAGTAGGTCTGTAATGTCGTATATGACCTGTGTACAAAATTTGAGGTCAATCAGACGTGGTTTGATAGGTTTCAGCATCAAATGTTGAAGTTCGAAGTTCTAAGTTCATTAAGCTTTAATCGGGTGCAAATTTTGAGGTCAATCAGACGTTGATTTTGGCATTGTTTGATGTGATTTGAGGCCTCGAGCAGGTCCGCATTATGTTTTGGAACTGGTTGGTATTATTGGACAGAGTCCCGGGGGCCCCGGGTGGATTCCGGGTGGCTAACAGATCAAAAAGGGAGTTTGAGGAAGGGTTGAAGCATCTGGTGTCTGGTGAGATCGCACATGCGCAATAAGGGCCGCAGGTGCGAGAGAAGAGGGAGTGGTGCAGGTACGAGGGAGTCACCGCAGAAGCGGATGCACAGATGTGGGCGAGGCTACCGCATGTGCGGAAAGGGCTGGAGGCAGTGAGGGTTTTTATAAACGGGAATTGGCCATCTTTCTCCCATTTCTCATTTGGCTTGGGCGATTTTGGAGATCTTTTAGGGTAGATGTTCTTCAAGTATCACAAGGTAAGATGTTACCACTGATTTCAAGTTAAATATATGAATTAGATACAGATTAAAGTATGGAAAATTGTAGAAATTTGGGATTTTGGATAAAACCTAGGAATTTGGTATTCTTGGATTTTGACCACGCTTTTGGGCTTGGAATTGAGAGTTAATCATATATTTGGGTTTGTAAGATTATGGGTAATCATTGTCTTCGAATAATTTTAGAATCCGGGCACGTGGGCCCGGGGGTGATTCTTATCGACTTTGCGATTTGGGGTTAGAAATTGTTATAAATTTAATTGTTATGAGTAATTGAGTATACATTTATGGGTTGCATAATTATTGACTAGTTTTGGAGCGTTGTGCATCGATTAGAGTTGTTGGAAGGGCTTGGGAGCCGGCTATGGAACTTCGGAGCTAGGTAAGTCTCCTTTCTAACCTTGTAAGAGGGAATTGTCCCCATATGTGAAATGATTATTTAGGTGCTACTGTTTGTGGGGGGGCTACGTACGCACGAAGTGAAAGGGGTCCGTGCATAGCTACTAGTTATGCCTCTGTCCGGGTAGTTTTAGGCTCACATCATGCTTTGTTGTTATTATACCTGATTTGTGTTTATTGTTTTCTTTGAGAAGAGCTAGATTGAGCATGCTCGTTAAACACTGTGAAAGGAGTCGAAAATTGTCATCCAAAAATAGATATCTTGAAAGTTTTCACTGAAACTTCACATTTTGAAAGGAAATGGAAGAATACTTTAATAAGTTGAGAAATCTATTTTTTTAACCACGTCGCAGGTATGATTCGCGAGTGGGGTATAAATTTATATTTATATTTGACTGTGTCGCATGAATGATTCCCGAGCGAGGACGGTGTCGCATGTACGATTCGCGAGCGGGAAAATAGATGCATCTATGGTTCGTGTCGTTCGATCCTTCGGCAGTGCACAATTTACATTTATGTTGGATTGAGTCGTATGACCTCGGCGTTATTTGCGCATGCTATTTTCTTGGTACTTTTCGTGATTTGAGCTGCTTAATTTCCTTGAAATATAAAGTGAACTGACAGAAACTGAAATATACTTATGAAAGAAGTTGTCACTTTCTGTTATTTAATTATGACATCCATTCTTAGAGTCACATATATTTATATTAACTTTACATCTAGTAAGTTTCAAAGTCAACCTTTCGTCACTACCATTTTGAGGTTAGGCGGGATACTTACTGGGTACACATTGTTTTTGTATTCACACTGCACTTGTTGTACATTTTGATGTACATGTACCTGTATGGATAGTGTCCTTCTGACCGCAGCGGTGTGGTTGGTACGGTGACTTAGGTGAGATGCATTCCTCGAGACGGTCAGCAGCCAACAGAGTTTTCTTCAGAGTATTATATTTTCTTTTTTGTCCAAATTTGTATTCTAGACAGTTATTGTATTACATTTATTTCCTAGAAATTGCTCATGCACTTGTGACACCGGATTCTGGGATGACTTTGGGATGTATTTGTTAATTTAATTTGGTAAAACATCGTTATTTAATAAGTAAAGTTTATTGATTATTATATAATGTGATGAAATGTAATGATTTCAAAATACTAAAATAGAAATTTAATTAACTTTTAGTGTTGGCTTGCCTGACAGAGGTGTCCGGCGCCATCACGACCTTTCCTAGGATTTTGGGTTGCGACAACATGGTATCAGAGCACTAGGTTCCCTTAGGTCTCATGAGTCATGAGCAAGTCTAGTATAGTCTTTCGGATCGGTACGGAGATGTATGTACTTATCTTCGAGAGGCTACAGGGATGTTAGGAGTACTTCCCTTCTTTATTTCCTCATCGTGTTGTTTGATTCTTTTAAGGCTTATGCCTATGTTTCCTTCCTACTCAATCTTATGCGACGTGAAGTGCTTGCAATGAATCGGGAATTTGAGGAATCTTAATCGTACTACAGATATGGTGCAGGATGCTACTCTCTTCATAGTTGGTTGGGGCTATTGTCATCGCCTTGCGGAAGGGTATTCTGTCATTTCAGCTCGGTAGCTGCACTTCTAAAAGCTTTGAGTCTATGTGCATATTGCTACGATGCTTATGATTGGTTATCGCACGATATTGGTGTAATTGTGGTATGTTTGCCTATGAATTGAGAAAGTGAATGATTTGGAAGGATGTTTACTCAGCGCAAGATTTAGAGATTCAGTATTTTATTTCCGGCATAGGAAAAGCAAACGGGCTATGAATGTTCAGGTTTGGGTTGATAGAGTAATGAGACTCGGTGTTTCCAACTATGGTGGAATTTTAATCTGCGATGTGGCATTGTATTCCGTGATTGAATGCATTGAATTCGCCAGTGTTATGGTCTTCTACAATTCACCTTTGGGGTAGAATATTGTGAGATAGTGTTGGAGAAGCGGCCATCAAAGATCACGGGGTGCAGTAGTCCAGGAGTGAATGGGTATTTCTAATGCTGACGGCTCGAGAAGGAGGATATTTGGAAGGGGTTGAAGTTAGTAGCAATCTATCAGTTCAGGTGCTACAGAGATAGATATTGATCTGAGGCAACAGCTGGACAACAAAGGATGAGGAAGTACATGTGGGAAGTGTCAGGCGGTGGTTAAATTTCTAGAAGGCCAGGTGTGAGAAGCAGGAGTCGAGTAGTTTCTTAGAGGATGAGTTTGACCAAAGTGGGGAGAGGCAGAGTAGCATATAGGTTCTGTGGTAGGACGACTACACACCTTGAGAAAAGTGTAGAGAGATTTGGGATTCATTGTGGACAGTGACTAGGTCTATGGACTCAATTTGGAATATTGGCTATTATACGGCGGGAGATTTGATACGACAGAAAGGAGTTGCTTGATATGAATAAAGATACAACATGACTTTGTATTGGAATGTATTGTCGCACCTTTAGTTGATGTCCATGAGGAGTGAACGGACTTGTACAGCCGGTGAATGAGCACGGGCTCAGGATGGATTACTGAGTTTGTAGTAATTGCACCTAGTGTAGAGACATTGGAAGATGTCAGCATGTGATTTCCACAGATGGGTTATCTCCTGTGAGCAGTCTAGTAGTCATATGGTGTTGATGAAGCTTCTACGAAGGATTCTACTGGCTATCCGGTAAGAGGTCGAATATGTGAATGTGGTTAGTGATTTAGGGTGACCATGAAAGGTCAAACAGATGGATTTCTAGGAACTTGGCGAGTTGGTTGTGCAAGATCAGATTGACGATGAGTAAATAATCTTGGTGGGTTCCAGAGTTATATGATAGGTGGCTCCAAGTTAATCAGGAGAGTCCCACCGCCTACGATTGGGTTGCGTGGTTATCTACTTGTGAGGTTTCGGGTTATCAGCGTATTGGTGAGTTAATACAACTAAGGAAAAATGACATAAATGGTGATTTGAGCAAACAAATTTATAAAGGTGTGTTATAGTTGGCGTTATTGACTTATGTTCGGGCCTTGGGAAGATTCAGGATTTATGCTTCGTGTAGAGGTGATTTACAAGGGAAGCGGTTCAGTCAGGTGCTTCATTGAAATGGGTGTTCATGGGCCAGTAGAGCCTTGGAGTTGATTATATTTGGGACCAAGCCAGAGTGGGTGACTCTCAACAATGGTCCTAGTGAATTTAAAGGTTAAAATGTGGTTCCTAAGGATTTCAAACCAGCGGTATGGTTAAGAATCGAGCTTTTGCAGCAGTTATTGATAAGAGGCTCGGAATGTTCTATGATACTTTCGACTTGCAGAATTCAGATTCGTAGAGGGATTTTCATAATGGGTGTACCAACTGAAGATGCGAGTGTGTGTGTGTAAGAAGGGCATGAAATAGTTCATGGGTTCGGAGACAATGTGGTCTCGTGGAATGGGGTCACTCAGGATGAGTGCGAGTTGAGTTATTAGGTGTTGACTGGAATTGTCATTATATCTAAGTCAAGTTAAGGATAAATTAGAAGGAGATATATTGTTTAGCCATGGTGGAAATGGCACATTGATGGCAGTGATCAGTTCCTTCAGCGTGATTAAGTTATGCATGTGATTGGTGACGGTGCACGAGTGTGCTTGTCGGCCGCCGTAATTGATTTTATTTGGAAGCATCCAAGTATTATGGCCTATTATTTGTAGGCGGATCCCGGAAAGTTTATGGTGGTTTAGACCACTACGTGAGGATTTGTATATTCTACAGTTAGTAGAATTCATTCGCGTGTTGTTGTGGTTCTCATGGAATGAGTTAAGTAAAAAGTTTCTATATGATGAAGTGTTTACCCTATTAGTGGTTCAGGAGTTATGATGAGATTCATGTACGATCGCATATTGGCATATTAGGTGCAGTGAGCGGTATGAAATTTGGAAACGAGGATCAAGGTTGCGGTTTGGTGTTGGAAAGGATGCCACGAGCTCGGATGAGTAGGAGAGGGATTTGAATGTTTAGATTAAGCTGGTGTTGTCTTCAGCGTCACCTGAGATCGGTGGTTTTGTGAAAGAGGCTTTGCATCCTGGTCATGGATTCTTGATTTGCTTTACAACGTTAGTGGTCGGTGGTGTGGATGTGCAGACTTGTTACCTTGTGTGGAAGGTCGTGGGAGCGTGACCGCGGGAAGATTGTATAAGTGTGACATGTAGTCACTTGATTGATTGAAGGTCTAAGCCAAGTATGAAGAATGTGGTAATATCATCTATTTGAGAATTTATGCTGTGAAGGCGCTCGGTTCATTTGGTTGTGAAATGTGGAAGTTTGCTCCAGTTATGGTGGTTGTTCTTGTGTGTTACGGGAAAGAGGGGGTTATTAGGGACCAGTGAAAAGTTATTAGCCTAGTATGGTGCGATCAGAATTAGCTTGAGGTATGTGGATGGATTTAAATATGAATGTGGGCTCTATATCATGATAGATACATTCATTCAGTATAGCGCTCCTCATGGATGAGTATTAGCATGTTGGATGTTATTTCGGCGGCTGTATCATGTAATACTACATTGTGCCGTGTGATTTGTGAACGGCTTGATGATTTTTTTTATGTTTTGAGATTCCGAGTAGTGAGGGTGTTATGTGAGCAGGATGGCTCTTGAGATTCAGATCATATATTGCACCTCAGTGGTGCTTGAGTTTTGTAGCTTATGTAGCTATATGTCTCCCAAGTGATGGTATTGTGCACTTAGCGTTGCTTGTCACCGACATTCAGTATTTTGTAGTAATGAGCAATTTAGCTCGGTGTGTATCTCCTTATGTGAATTTCACATGTGGATCGTGTGGCACGCCGCCGCGGGTATGTTATATAGATCAGGTCGCACGCCGCAACAATGTGATGTTGAGTACGATTTTCTATATTTTATTTTTGTGTGTTTTGTTTCCCATTTTCCGAAGAAAGTTCATATTAGTTGTGTGGGTTGAGTAGTCCCTTCTAGAGTTCATTTTCCTAGTGTATCATGTTCGAGTTTGTAGCTTATTGGCACATTGTGGCGTCATATGAGACTCTTGGTCATGTCTGGGGTGGCTTACGGCTTGAGCAGCTCGTACTGGGTGAGACAAAATTATTGGATCTAGGATCAGTGCGATCAGATTATATAAAGTATATTAAAGAGTAAAATACCATTATTTGGTTCAAAATAAGGTAATGATTCTTGTTAGGAATATAGACTCAAAGATTTGTTGACTCGGCAGTTGGTTATGAATTTCTACACGTCTCTTTCGTAGTGGCGGTGTTGTAACAGTTGGGACAAGACTTATATATGCCGTGAGGTGCATGACGAGCATCAGGTTCGAGAAATGTCAGTTTTTATGATCATAAGATGTTATTATGGTCCTGTGAATGATAGGGGGCATGGTGAAAATTCCGCAAAGGTATGCAGTCATGTTCTGGTACAACGTGTAGTGATTAATTTGGTGTTCATATATTGGAAACAGGCCTGAAAGAGAATTTCGGGTGGTGGAACTGGGTTTTGAGATTATGTGTGGATAAAATAGTATATCTTCAGATCTGATCGAGATATTGTGCTCAACTGAGTTGTGGTAGAATGGGTTGGTGCACGAGGTGTTAAACAGTGATTTCAGACAACTCCAGAGCAATTCTTAGCACGTTTGAGGTCGAACGTATGTTTAAGTGGGAGAAAATGTAACGAACCGACCGGTTGTTTTGATATCTAACGCGTCGTTTGGTGGTTTGAGGCCATGAGAAGCTTCACTTCAGGTATTATGACTTGTACGCATGGTCGAAATTGAATTTCGGGAGTTTCGGAGTTGATTTGTAAAGAGAATTCTCGTTTCGGAAGCTTTAATTGGAAGATTTGACTAAGGTGCTATTTTTGAGTAAACGACCTTAGAATTGGGATTTGAAGGTTCTAGCAGGTTCATATGATGATTTTAGACTTGGGCATATGTTCGGATCGGGTTTTGGGATCCGAGTCTGGGAATAGCTCTATGTGGTGATTCTGGTGCAGGGAGCGCGATCGGAAGTAAATTTGAAGGTCTGTATGTCATTTTGAAGTCATTTGGCTAAAGTTAGAAATTTGAAAGTTTTTGAGAAGTTTGACCGGAAGTGGAATTTTTGCTATCGGGGTCGGACTTGGATTCCAAAAGTTGGAGTAGGTCCATAATGTCGTATATGACCTGTGTGCAAAATTTGAGGTCAATCGGACGTGGTTTGATAGGTTTCGGCATAGAATGTTGAAGTGTGAAGTTCTAAGTTCATTAAGATTGAATCGGGTTGATTCCGGGTGGTTAACAGATAAAAAAGGGAGTTTGAGGAAGGGCTGAAGCATCTGGTGTCTGGTGCAATCGCACCTGCGCAATAAAGGCCGTAGGTGCGAGAGAAGCAGAAGCGGTGCAGGTGCGAGGGAGTCGCTGCAAAAGCGGATGCGCAGATGCAGGCGAGGCTACTGCAGGTGCGTAAAGGGCTAGAGGCAGTGAGGGTTTTTATAAACGGGAATTGGCCATTTTTCTCCCATTTCTCATTTGGCTTGGGCGATTTTTGAGAGCTTCAAGGGGAGATATTCTTCAAGTATCACAAGGTAATTTGTTCCCACTCATTTCAAGTTAAATATATGAATTAGATACGGATTGAAGTATGGAAATTTGTAGAAATTTGGGATTTTGGAGAAAACCTAAGAATTTGGTATTCTTGGATTTTGACCACGCTTTTGGGCATGGAATTGAGAGTTAATCATATATTTGTGTTTGTAAGGTTACGGGTAATCATTGTCTTCGAAAACTTTCGGAATCCGGGCACGTGGGCCCGAGGGTGATTCTTATCGACTTTGTGATTTGGGGTTAGAAATTATTATAAATTTAATTGTAATGAGTAATTGAGTATACATTTATGGGTTGCATAATTAATGAATAGTTTTGGAGCGTCATGCATCGATTTGAGTTGTCGGATAGCTTAGGAGCCGGTTATAAAACTTCGGAGCGAGGTAAGTCTCCTTTCAAATCTTATAAGAGGGAATTGTTCGCATAGGTGAAATGATTATTTAGGTGCTACTGTTTGTGGCGGGGGGTGGGGGGGAGGCGCTATGTACGCACGAGGTGACGGGAGTTCGTGCGTAGCTGCTAGTTATGGCTCTGTCCAGGTAATTTTAGGCTCACATCATGCTTTGTTGTTCTTATACTTGATTTGTGTTTATTGTTTTCTTTGAGAAGGAGCTAGATTGAGCATGCTCATTAAATACTTTGAAAGGAGTCGAAAATTGTTATCCAAAAATAGAAATCTTGAATGTTTTCAATGAAACTTCACATTTTGAAAGGAAATAGAAGAATAGTTTAATAAGTTGAGAAATCTATTTTTTTTAACCACGTCGCAGGTATGATTCGCGAGTGGGGTATAAATTTATATTTATATTTGACTTCGTCGCATGAATGATTCACGAGCAGGGACCGTGTCGCATGTATGATTCGCGAGCGGGAAAATAGATGCATCTATGGTTCGTGCCGTTCGACCCTTAGGCAGTGCACAATTTACATTTATATTGGATCGGGCCGTATGACCTCGGCGTTATTTGCGCATGCTATTTGCTTGGTACTTTCCGTGATTTGAGCTGCTTAATTTCCTTGAAATATAAATTGTCAACTGAATTGACAGAAACTGAAATATACTTATGAAAGAAGCTGTCACTTTCTGTGTTATCTGTTATTTATTTATGACATCCATGCTTAGCGTCACATATATTTATATTAACTTGACCTCTAGTAAGTGTCAAAGTCAACCTCTCGTCACAGCCTTTTTGAGGTTAGGCGAGATACTTATTGGGTACACGTTATTTTTGTACTCATACTGCATTTGCTGTACATTTTGATGTACATGTACCTGTATGGATAGTTGGCCTTGTGGGCACAGCGATGTGGTTGGTACGGGGATTTAGGTGAGCTGCATTCCTCGAGACGCCCTGCAGCCAGCAGAGGCTCCTTCACAGTATTGTATTTTCTTTTCTGCCAAATTTGTATTCCGGACAGTTATTGTATTACATTTGTTTTCTAGAAATTGCTCATGCACTTGTGACATCGGGTTCTGGGACGACTTTGGGATGTAATTGTTAATTTAATTTGTTAAAACATCGTTATTTAATCAGTAAAGTTTATTGATTATTATAATGTGATGAAAAGTAATGATTTCAAAATATCAAAATAGAAATTTAATTAACATTTAGTGTTGGCTTGCCTGACAGAGGTGTCCGGCGCCATCACTATCTTTCCTAGGATTTTTGGTCGTGACAATTACTGACTTTGAAATAATAGGGGTTCATTTAACATAATGAAATATTTAAAAGTAAAACCAAAAAAACAAATCCTGCAGAACTATAATTCTAAAATTATAACAAACATGTTGTAGTTAAGAAAATAAATAGAAGCAAATAAATAACAGCAAATTAAACTGTAATTTTTTTAATTTATTCTGTTGGCGCATATAAGGTATAAGTATATAAATTAATTACTTCATTATTTATGTGGAGATTTATTACAGTGGCACAAATATTTACTTCTTCAAATATAAAAAATAAGTTATAATAAAGTAAACGTAAATATTTACCTTGAAATAATGGTATCTCATTTAAATTCGATAGAAGATGTTGTTTCTGCAAATTTGAACTGGGCAAACCATATCGCAAATGATGCTCTTGCATTGAATTTGGATATTGCGCTTGAAAATGAGACGACAAAACTTGTCCACAATCAGTAACGATTTGTTGTGTCCGTTAATGATTATTTTATTTTTCCTTTTTGAAAAGCATTCTCTATGATAGTAGTATCAACAAATTCTGTAAACCATAAAAAAAACCAAACACTAATTGTCAGAAGTTGAAAAAGATTGGAAAACTATAAAACCAATATTTGCATCCTAAAAAGGAATATAAAAAATGTTAATGCGTAGCATTTTTCATATTTCATTTTGTTGAAGAAAAAGTATAAGTTTATTGCAATATTGGCCTTGAAAAAATAACTCTATAGCTGGTTTAGCTTCCTACATGTGGATTCTGGTGTTTTAACAGTCTCACCGTTAGTTTCAACCTTATTACATTTTGTTAAACTAAGGCAGTAATTTAGCAAAATTATGAAATTAAAGATGCTCAAGAGTATATATAGAAGTCAACTACAAACCGACTCCCATCGATAAGGGATAACTTAGGCTAAAAACTCGCATTACAAACATGAACTAAAACTTACTTCGCTTCTAACTAATCATACATTCAATCAAACTGTAAGCACCCTATAAAAAAACTGGTTATATTACATGACTAACAACAGTTCAATTCAAAATGTTCTAAGGGTCAAGCCTAATCAAGAAAAAATATTTTTTTTTAAATAAATATTCCAATGGAGAAGATGAATCGCATAACGGAATTTTCAAAAGTAGAACGACAAAAACTAATTTCATACAAAATAATAATCCCATAATTATAACAAACGTGTTGTACTTGAGAAAATAAGCGGAAGCAAAAAAAAGGCCGCAAATTAAGCTTTTATTTTAAAAAAATTATTTTACTGGCCAGTCCTCTACACAAATGAGATAAAAATATATAAATTAATAACTTTTTAATTTTTGTGGAGATTCAGTATAGCGGCACAAAAATTTGTGTAATGACTCGACCGGTCGTTTTGTGAATTTAAGCTCCGATCAGGGGTGTAAAGTCATAAACAGCTTCACGTTGTGTATATCAACCTGCGTCCGTGGTTAGATTCACTTACCGGGTAATTCGGAGTCGAATTGGAAGAAAAATTTCAGTTTTAGAAGCTTAAAAGATGAAAGTTGACTGGAGGTTTGACTTTTGTGTAAACGACCTCAAAATGAGTTTTGGTTAATGCCAACAGCTTCGTATGATAATTTTGGACTTAGGCGCGTGTCCGTAATTGGTTTTGGAGGTCCGTAGAATGATTTGAGGTAATTTGGCGAAAGTTAGAATTTCGGCGTTTCCGGGCGATAGGTGAAATTTTTATATCGGGCTCAGAATGGAATTCCGAGAGTGGTTGTAGGTCCGTTGTGTCATTTGGGACTTGTCTGCAAAATTTCACGTCATTCCGGGTTGATTTGATAGGTTTCTATGCGAGTCTTGATATTAAGAGTTTTGAAAATTCATAAGTTTAATTTTTTGTTTGATTCGTTGTTTTAGTGTTGTTTTATGTGTTTTGAAACCTCGAGCGAGTCTGTGTTAGGTTATGTGACTTGTGTGTGTGGTTGGGCGGGGTCCCGGGGGCCTCGGGTGTGTTTCGGATGGGTGTCAGGTAAATTTTCTCTCTTCTATGCGATCGCATAAGCTTAGCTGCGATCGCATAGTGTAAATTTGAATCGCCTAAGTTTCTTCTATGCGATCGCATATTCATGTACGCGATCGCGGAGACCAGCTCCTTCCTTGTATCCATTCGCACCCGTACGTCTGCGTTCGCACAGTAGCGGAATAGGGCTGGGGCCTGTGGATTTTTCCTTCACTGCGTTTGCAATGAACCTCCTGCATTCGCGTAGTTCCTTTTTCTTGTTCTCCACGTTCACATTCTCACTGTCACGAACGCACAGTGCAAAATGGCCAGCAATAGTTTTCTATTATGCGATCGCATCCTTGTGTCCGCGATCGCATAGCATGTTTTAGTCAGTGGCAACTTTTCCTCTATGCGATCGCATTGTTTTGTCCGCGATCGCAATGAACAAAATACATGGGCAGAATATAAGTTCCAAAAACTGGGGTTTCACCATTATTAACATATTTTGACTTCTAGAACTCGATTTTGGGCGATTCTTTGAGGGTTTTTTATACAAATCGAATGGGTAAGTGTTCTTCCACTATAATTAATTATATTTCACGAATTAGTTCTTGTTTTTATCATTTAATTTGTGTTTTGGATTAGGGAAAATTGTGGGTTTTGAACGGAAACTTCTAAAATGAAAATTCATGATTTGAATGACCAAATATTATCGGAATTGGATAAATTTAGTATGGGTGAACTCGTATCGGAATGGGTAATCGGAATTTGTAAAATTTATCGGGTTCCGAGGTGCGGGCCCGGGGTCGACTTTTGGGTCGATTTTCATAATTTTGTAAAGTTCAAAACTTTATTATTCGGAATAGTCCCTTATACGTTTTATGTGTATTTTGAAGTTGTTTTAATTGATTGTGAGCCGTCCGGAGGTCTTTCCGCCCGAGAAGTCTATTTTTGAGTATCAGGTTGTCGTCTTTGAGGTAAGTATCTTGCCTAACCTTGTGTAGGATTGAGTCTTCCTTGTTGTTTGTAGTCCGAGTATGCGAGGTGACGAGTGTGCACTCGGACTTATTTGCAATTAGATTGGCCTCTTATGATTCGTAGGTTCTTATATTACCTGTGTATGATTTGTAATTGTTACATTTGAGTCCTTGGTTATTAATTTCATCCCTTCCTGCTTAAATTAGAATTATTTGTTTTTGGATGCCCTCGTTGGCTATTTGACCTTACTTGACTTAACTGAATATTCTACTTCTCTCATCACCATGCTATATTTTCTTCCTAGCTTACCTAATTGACTATAATTAGTGTTATCTACCTTTATAGTTGTTTAGCTGTAGTTAGAACATCCGTTCGTTGGCAAGCATGCTCGTGAGTCTTACATTGTGATTTATATGAATTTTCCCTTATGTGCTACTTGGGTCTAATTGATAAATATTTATGTTGTTGATGTTTTCTTGATGTTGCCTATTACTGGGCCTTTATTTGAGCTGAGTTTTATTCCGTAAATTTAATTGTTTAGGGGAGACTGGTTATAGTTGTTTCCCCTGCCGGGATGATGTTGTTTTTCTTGTTGACTCCCTTGCCGTGATGGTGTGATTTCTATTATTGTTTATGCTGTTAATGATATTGATTGGGTTGTTGACTCCCTTGCCGGGATGTTGTGATTTATGGCTCTTATTGTTGACTTTCCTTGCCAAACTGTTGTTTTTGTTATTGTTTGGGTGAGGAAGAGTAGCACGAAGGGTGATGTCGTGTATTCATTTCATTCATTGCATTGTGAGGAGGAGAGTAAAATCACGAAAGGTGATGTCGTGCCATGATCTTTATATTTAAAAGCACGAAGGAACATGCCGTGCCCTTTCATTTATTTATTGCATTGTGAGGATGAGAGTAAATGCACGAAGGGTGATGCCGTGCACTTATCTTTGCATTATTGTTTCCATTGTTCTGTTTGATAATCACTATATTTGTTTTGGTGAGAATGAGAGTAAAGCACGAAGGGTGATGCCGTGCACTTGTCTTTGCATTGTATTTCCGTGCTCCTGTTTGATATTTACTGGATTTGCTTAAGAGTTAATATTCCATTGTTTTGATTTGGATATTCATATTGATATCTTACTACATTCATTGACAAGACTTGATGTTCCTCCTGCATTGCATGACAAGTTTTGAGTTACGGACCGAGTTCCGATAGGTTTACCTTGAGAAGATTATGATTTTGAGATTTTACTGAGGAGTTTTATTGAAAAAGTAATGGTTTGGAAATGATTATATCTGAAGGATTTCTACATCGAAAGTATATTTGAAAAGCATTAGTCTTGCATAAAATGATATTTGAAAGTCTTTTACTGGGAAGTATTTTTGGAAACTTCGTATTTTAAAAGAAAACTACATTTTACGTAATTTTCTCTCTAGTACATATAATTATATATATTTTGGAAAAAATATGTTTTCAAAGAAAATCCAGGATTTTTCTTGCAAAGATTTTCATATGATTTGTTGTTTAAGGGTTCCCACCAATTTATGGAATTTAATGGTTAGGGTTCGATGTGATTAAATAAACGTGGAATTAAGTTGTGGGGTTCTCTAGTGCATTGTGCTTTCTTCTGGTTTGGCTTGTCCTTGTTGTCCATCTTTCTGCGTATTTTGTGTTGTTTCGTGGTTATTTTTCTGTAATTTTCTTCTGTATTATATTGTCATTGTTGTAAATTATCACGTGATGTTCTTAGATATATGTATTGTTCGGTTTCCTCTATATTTATGCTAGTTACTTCTTGTAGACTAGTGGTGTTTTGACTAGTCCTCGTCACTACTCCACCGAGGTTAGTCTTGATACTTACTGGGCACCGCTGTGGTGTGCTCATACTACTCTTCTGTGCATTTTTGTTTGCACAGATCAAGGTTTTGGTTGTTAGTAGATGCGCGGTTGATTGCCGAGGAGACTCAAGGTAACTTGCTGCTGTGTTCGCAGGCTTCGGAGTCCCCTTCTTTGTATTAATATTCATACACTGTTGTATTTATTTCCAAACAGTTGTATTTAGAAGTTATAGAAGATTCGTAGAGCTTATGACTTGTATTACCGAGTTTTGGAAAAATAATGTAAATTCTATCAAGATTTTTATATCGAGACTGTTGGTTTTCCTTTTATTATTGTTGTTATCCAGTAACTGTTAGACTTACCAAGTCCCTAAGACTAGGTGCTATCACGATACACAACTGAGAAAAATTTGGGTCGTGACATTTTGACTTCTTAAAATTTTCAAAATAAGCCCAAATAAAGTTAACGCAAATATTTACCTTGCAATAATGGTAGTTCATTTAAATCCTTCTGCAAATTTGAAGTCGACAAATCATATCGCAAATCTTGGTCTTGCGTTGAATTTGGATATTATTGTTGAGACTGGGATGATGAAACTTGTTCACAAATCTTTATGGGTGCACTACATAATTGAGGAGAATATCGACGATTTGTTATGTCCGTTAATGATTGTTTGTTTTTCTTTTTTCAAAAGCATTTCCTCGAATAATGTAGGATGAACAAAGTCTGTAAACCATAAAATAAATAAAATGAGGTAACTGTTATAAGTTGAAAAGGCTAGGGAAACTATCAAACGAATATAATGAAATAATGTAAAGGATGTTTAAAGACAATAAGCATCATTAAAGGTTAGTATATAAGAATTGACGGGCTGATTAGAATTGAGATTTTTCTCTCCTTGTAATTGAGTAAAGCAGATATTAAAGTGACTAATAAAGACGACATGTCATCAGAAGTAGTTAAAAATACAAATGCTATAAGGTTTAAAAAATGCTTAATGTATGGGATGGTTAAACCATAGCAAAAATGATAAAATATATGACATAATATATTCTAAATTTATTCAATGATATATCAAATAATGCATATTTGGAAGGAAGACCATATAAAAAAAACCAGAATGCATAAGATACTATTATGGTGTAAGGATCAGAGAATACATGAATATATATGACACCTATTTATTAAAATTAGTTTTTGGACACGTGTACCCCAAATCAATCCGTATAAATTTTTTGAAAATTACAAAATATTATTTTAAAATTGTGATGTATAATATGAAATTTTGAGGGAAAAAGTTTAAACTCAAAATGATGAATGATAAGCCTATTTGACGGATTTATCAATTAAAAGAACAATAATTATATCGTCTTAAGCTGTAAAATTAATTAATTTTCGAATACACATGTTTCTATGTCAATCATTATAAAATTTATATAAAATATATCTTGTGTCAATTATTATAAAATTATTATAAAAT
Organism: Nicotiana undulata; assembly: GCA_005239495.1. Taxonomy (NCBI): domain Eukaryota; kingdom Viridiplantae; phylum Streptophyta; class Magnoliopsida; order Solanales; family Solanaceae; genus Nicotiana; species Nicotiana undulata. Next base: position 39,172 of record ML285330.1, read on the forward strand.
AATAATTCTAGCAACTTGCATACCTTATAAATATTACGGAAATAAATATCTCAAAAGATTAATGTTTTGGAAAATTAGATTCATGGCCAAAGTTGCACCGTAAAATTTCAGTGTTATTTGTAAGTCAGCCCCTTAAAATTTTTGAATTTAAGAAAATGACTTTTATAGATCTCTTATGTGTAAAATACAGATCTCTTACGTGTAAAAATAAATCTCTCATGTGTAAAAAAAGAGGTAGGGTCATAAACTAAAAACAAGTTTGTAAAGAGCCAAAAAATCACAATTCTGTCTGTAAGATTTATGTCTAAGCTAGAGTTTGGTCATAGATTCCAAAAAAAAAAAATTGAAAAATCTGTTTTGGGTGAAGTTTGACTTGAAGATGAAAATGTGTTTTGACATACATTCTCAAAATATATTTCCCAAATTTATTTTGGGAAAACATGTGTATTATTTGGGGTTTGGGATTTTGCTAAAATATAAGCAAAATTTATGACCAAACATGTGTTTGTCAAATAAAACCTAAGTTTATTTTGACAAAATCTATGACCAAACGGGTCCTAAGTGTCATATTGGAAGAAATGCTTCTCCGACCCTTTAAAATCAGATTTTATATAAAATGGCTAAATAGTCCATTAAAAAGTACAGAAGAAACAACAATAATTGAAAGGAAACTAAAGTACCGATTGACCAACAAAATACCTCTAAAAACATCATAATTCTTAACCCATCTCAAAATAATTGAAAAACTCAAAATTGCACAAAACAACAGAAGATTAGGACTACCAAAAAAAAAACAAAATTAAGGAGCACAATATTCAAATACACCACACATAATTAACACACATACAGAAACTCCTTTTCAGATAAAAAGCAAAATTTGAGGCTAAACAAACCAAATAACATAAAAGTAATATTAGCAAATTAAAAGAATATTAGCAAATCCAGAAAAAATCTTTTTCTTTTATAATATTAGCAAATTAAAAGAATAAATAAATAAAATTAATATAAAAATTAAAACTTGAAGAAACATATTTGACTTTCTTTTTGCAGAGTTTTTTCTTTTCTTCCATGTCAAAGTGCCGTAAAAACTGAATTTGTTGGAACAAGTTGTAGAGTCTTATGGAAATCAAACTCTCTTTCTTCTGATTGTGTAAATCAATATCGAAATTTTTTGAAGCAACCACAACAGGCTTGACTACAACACTATTTTAGAAGCAAAATGACTGTAGACAAACGTATAAGCATGAAAGCGCTGGATACATATTAAATTTTTTTATAGAAGTTGAGGTAGGATGTAGTCCGAAAATTGGGATGAGAAACTGAATTTGGTTTGAGAAGTTGAAGAGTCTTAAAGAAAAGGTTATTTTGTTTACTAGCTGGATCTGTGCAAACAAAAATGCACAGAAGAGTAGTATAAGCACACCACAACGGTATCCAGTAAATATCAAGACTAACCTCGGTGGAGTAGTGACGAGTACTAGTCCAGACACCCACTGGTGTAAAAAGTAAAAAGGCATAATTATGATAGTGGCGGAAGCATAATATTTATCTAAAGATTTTCGAATATAATTAACGACAGGAAAATATAAAGCAGAAAGGAGTGTAGAAATTTAAAGCAACAGAACGGCATAACAGAAATACGCAAGAAAGAAGACAACACGCAAGCCAAAATCGGAAATCACAATACCATAAGACACTCAAACTGTCAGCACCGCATCAATTTACTCACATCAAGCTGTAGCCAATAAGCTTAATAAAAATTGGTCGAACTCTCGAGTAAAAACCTTTAAACCGTGAGTTTATATGGAAAGCTTTTGAAAATGAAATCATTTCAAGATAGAGGAAAAATCTTCTTTGAAACATATTATATATATATATATATATATATATACATCTTCATAATGGAATTTTATTAAAAACTGAATTCTCTTAAAATACGTTGTATTCAAATGTACTTTTCCAAATACTGCTTTTCAAATTTTATTTGTTCAAATATACTTTCCCAAATACTGCTTTTCAAATATCATTTGCTAAAATATACTTGCCCAAATACTGCTTTCCAATTATTATTTGTTTAAATACACTTTCCCAAATACTGCTCAGTCAAATATCATTTTTTTTCTGCAAGACAAATACTTTTCAATCCTAATCTCCTCAATGATCACCCACCGAAACTCAGTCACAATGCAATGCAGGGGAAAGTCTCAGGCCTCGGCCCGCAGTTCCAATGTAAATATGCAATGCAATGTAGGGGAAAGTCTCAGGTCTCAGCCCGCAGTTCCAATGTAAATATGCAATGCAATGCAGGGGAAAGTCTCGGGTCTCGGCCCGCAGTCCCAATGTAAATATGCAATGCAATGTAGGGGAAAGTCTCAGGTATCGGCCCGCAGTCCTAATGTAAATATGCAATGCGATGCAGGGAAAAGTCTCAGGTCTCAGCCCGCAGTCCCAATATGAATATGCAATGCAATGCACATTGAGAAACCAACCAGAACACAGCAAAACATTGCACAAGCCACAACTAGCACCACATCAAACAGAAAGGCAAAATGCAAGGTGCGACAATAAGTTCAACACGAGAATTTCAATCAAAATAGTGGAAAAACTCACTCATAAGCAGAAATCACTTAAGGGGAAAAACCAAGTATCAATGAAACAATGTAACGAGGAGAAAAGCAAACAAACATAGCAATGATTCACAAAACTCAAGTCAATAGATAGAGAACCGATAATCCTGACAAGGGAAACAGCTATAACCAATCTCGCCTAACAGTTTGCTTCACGGAATAAACTCAGCTTAATCAAACATTCAATAATAAGAGGCACCAAGGAAACACCGCCAATATGGGTGATGGTCAACTATACCTAAGTAACATTTAAGGCAAATCATGAAAATCATCATGTACGACTCACGGGCATGCTTGACACCAAACTATAGATATTCCAATTCATGTTAAACAATTATACAACTAGATGATACTAATTATAATCAATTAGGCAGTTTGTGATGAACTAGCATAGTGGTAGAAGAGGGAAAATATTTATCTAAGTCAGATTAAGATCAAATAATCAACAAGAGGAATCGAAGTCAAGAAAATCTAATCCAACAGAGCAAAATGAAACTAGCAACCAGGAACTCAACCATAACAGTTACCACTTCATACGCAGGAGATATAGGAACCTAAGAATCCTAAAAGGTCAACCTAATTGCAAATAAGTCCGATTACGCACCCGTCACCTCGCGTACACGGGCTACAATCAACATGAAAGACTCAAATCCTAAGGGATAGTCCCCTCACACAAGGTTAGGCAAGATACTTACCTCAAAGACGACAACCGGTACTCGAAAATGGACTTCTCGGGCGGGAAGACCTCCGGACGGCTCAAATCAACTAAAACAACTTCAAAATGCACATAAAAACATATAAGGGACTATTCACAATGATAAAGTTTCAATCTTTACTAATTTATAAAAATCGACCCAAAAAGTCAACCCTCAGGCCCGCACCTCGGAACCCGACAAATTTACCAAAAATCGATTACCCGTTCCGATACGAGTTCACCCATACTAAATTTATCCAAATACGATGTCAATTGGTCATTCAAATCATGAATTTTTAATTTAGAAAATTTCTTTCAAAAAACCCAAGTTTCTTCAACCCAAAACACAAATTAAATGATAAAAATGAGAACTAATTCATGAAATATAATCAGTTCTAGTTAAAGAACAAAAACACATTCGAATTGCGTGAAAAACCTTCAAAGAATCGCCCAAACCCGAGCTCTAGAACTCAAAAGTGTGTTAAAATGGCTTAACCCTTGTTTTTGGAATTATATAATCTGCCCAGGTGTTTAAAGCATCGCGATCGCGGGCAATTTGATGCGATTGCAAAGAGGAAGGGAAGGGCTGGCCAAAAGCTTCTATGCGATCGCGGGGCTGACACTGCGATCGCGGATAAGGAAAATGTTGCTGGCCTAATTGTACTATGCGTTCGCGGCAACACGAATGCGAACGCGGAGAATGAGAACTGGGAACTATGCGAACGCAGGATCACTGTGTGATCGCGATGAAGAGGGATATTTACTTCTGCGATCGCGGATGATTCAATGCGATCGCATTGAACAAAACTGGGCGACCCAAAAATAACTATATGCGATCGCGGCTTCATCTATGCGATCGCATAGAAGGAAACCAGAAACCAGTATCAGCAGTTCAAAACTAAGGAAAAAGGACCCGACACCCATCCGAAACACCCCCGAGGCCCCCCGGACCTCGTCCAAACACACACACACACACACACACAAGTCATATAACCTAACACAGACTCACTCGAGGTTTCAAAACACACAAACTAACACCGAAATGATGAATCATACCAGAAATCAAACTTCGAAATTTCCAAACTCCAAATATCAAGACTCGCGTCGAAACCTATTAAAACAACACGGAATGACATGAAGTTTGCAGAAAAGTCCCAAATGACACAACGGACCTACAACCACTCTCAGAATTCAATTCCGAGCCCGATATCAAAACTTTCCCTATCGGCCGAAATCGCCAAAATTCTAACTTTCGCTAAATTACCTCAAATCACCCTACGAACCTCCAAATCTAATTCCGGACGCACGCCTAAGTCCAAAATCATCATACGAAGCTGTTGACATTAACCAAAACTCATTCTGAGGTCGTTTACTAAAAAGTCAAACTTCTGGTCAACTTTCTCCACTTAAGCTTCAAAATTTGAAAACTCTCTCCCAATTCAACTCCAGATTATCCGGTAACTGAATCTAACCACGCCCACAGGTCAATATGCACAATGTGGAGCTGTTTATGACCTTATCCCATTGAACGAAGCTTAAATTCTCAAAATGACCGGTCGGGTCGTTACATTCTCCCCCTCTTAAAACCAACGTTCGTCCTAGAACGTGCTAAGATTTACCTTGAACTTATCCCATCAATGAATTCAAACTTCTAACACATACTTGCGGGTGATCCCATGTCACCCAATCCCACCTAATCGTGACGGAACAATTATAACTGCAATGTAGCCTTCTCATCACCACCGATAAGCCTCATACCACACCTTCTCATCTCCTACTCATCTCTCGCATGCCCGATTCTTTATCCCTGTCCGGTATTAGCCCCCACCAGCTGCATTAACTCAAGTCTACACCCATACGTCATGACCACACAATATAGCTCATCACACGTAGGCTCAAATAGCACTTCTGATCACAATAACTGCTCGAAATCAACTCAACATTGGCAGTTAACCCCACATATGGAAGAACTCTGCTCCAACCCCATAATACTGATAATGATGCAATGAACACGAAACTTCATTATAAAACACCCGATTCACCCAACCACAACTAACACCACCGACACACATCTCGCAGATTAAACTAGGGAGAACACGTGGCGAAATGACTGAATATGAATATAGAAACATATAAAGGATTTATCAAACAAAAGGCCATAGGCACAACTCTCTATCAATACTGACTTGCCAAAAGCAACATAACAAGGAAGAAACAAAGCATATGATCAAACCACCAGAATTCCATCCTGATAAAAATTTCCACCGCGGTACTCGGCCCGGTCTAAGTATATCAAATCAAAAATATCACGAGGACTTCATCCTCGACTTTAAGTCACATACTGAAAGTATATCATACCAATAGAAATTTCTCCCTTAATTCGTCTCAGCTGATAGAAGTCATAAATACTAACTGAACTCATATCTCAATGGAGTATCAAATCACAGCTAGTAAACAAAATACTTATGAAAATCATATAAAGCTCACCATAATGGAAAATAAGGACTCACCTCTAGTTTCACTACTAGCAAGGATGAATAAAAACACGGTAGACACAACTACTAATCATAGAACCTCCCAACAGGAGCAAACACAAAAATAGAGTGCAAAACATGAAACTCACTCATAAATGAAACAACGAATAAGGGAACTCGTCCTGATCTGCGAAACTATAATGGAGTACGATTGGTGCCCCTCTGTAGAACATTAAAACCAACCCGAGTGATGATATCTGGCACCACGACCTCTAGCCTATTATATGAAACACATCGACGGGTCGGGCCTCCCCCTCTTGGGTGCCCTCTACTTACCGGAATACCCTGCTATAACACACTTACCTGAACCCTGGAACAATATGTCACCCGGTGGCTCATATCCACATAGAAAACAATCTCTCTGCCGACGTGGCTGTAGAAACCACACGATACGGGTCCTCTGAGACCTAGGAGTACCTGAGAACTCCCATGTGAAGCTGGTAATGCAACTGAACTGGTTGGCCCACAAAATCTCTACCGTGACGTACCTTGGTTCCATAATAAGGAACAATAGATTACTCTGGTCTACGAGGCCTCCTCGCCTCCCGAAGCTCTATCCCTGATCTCGTTTGAATCTCCCAATGACTCCACCGACTCATTTCTTGACTGAAGCAATCGAGCGAGGTATATACCTGGCCAACTCACTGAATTCGACGACGTACACTAATACCGATATAGCGCCCTGACACAACTGCTCAAACTCCGTGCGCCCTGCATCCTTAAGGAACCGAGGTGCAACCTCTCTCAAAAACACTTCTGAAAGCTGAATCCATGCTAACAAAGCTAACTCGGCCAGGTTACCCCAACTCATATGCCGCCACCACTGGTCAATCCACTATTCTGAACCTGAGACGTGACAAAACAATCTCGCTCGTCTCCACAACACCCGAAATGCGAAGAATATAGTGACACTTCCCCAGGAAACCCGGGGCACCATCTGCCGCTAATCCAATGAAAGATAGGAGGGTTGTACTTCATGTACCTCTCAAGTCCAAGGTATTCTTCCTCCAATGCTACTACCCTAACCATGGGCTGAACTGAAACCACATGTCGTGCTGCCATGATAGCTGGAACCTGACCGATATGATCTCGCTGCTCTGGAGTGTACGGTGGAAGTCTGAACTCCTCCCTTGATCCGTGTAATGGTCGGTGAACTAGAATCAATCTCTCCTGAGTCAATGTACCAATTATGCTCAACTATGCCCATGCCTCCTGAAGTCCGGGGTGGCAACATGCACCCCCAGTACCTGTCCTCCATTGGAACTACTGCGGCTTCTCGACGACTGCTCTGGAAGACATCTTAACGGCGGCACATGCTCCTCGTCGACCTCTGTCTCTGATCCTTGTGACTTCTTCTTCAGGGTAATATCATCCGAAACCGTAGCTCGTGTCCTTACCATCGGTGAGAGAGTGAAACGATGATTTCTAACTTCAAGGTCGAATGAATTCGTGCGATAGGAATGAAGGAAGTGAAATTGTCCAAATAGTTCTGTAGCCTCTCGAAGATAAGTACAGACGTCTCCGTACCGATCCGCAAGACTCTACTAAAATCGCTTATAACTCGTAGCACCTAGGAACCTAGAGCTCTGATACCAACTTGTCACGACCCAATTTTCCCTCCGTTGGGTATCGTGATGGCACCTAGTCTTAAAGACTAGGTAAGCCTAATATTTCATGGGAAACAACAATAATAAAAGAAAATATAACACTCTCGATATGGAATCTTGACAACATTTATAGTTTCCCCAAAACCCGGTAAATACAAGTCATAAGCTCTACGGATTCTTTCTACCAATCTAAATACAACTGTCTAAAAACGGATAAGTACAGTTGAATTAAACAGGAAGGTGACTCCGAAGCCTGCAAACGCAGTAGCAGGTTTACCTTGAGTCTCCTCGACGTGGCTCCATGCAGCTACTAATGGTCAATACCTGGATTTGTGCAAACAAAAATGCACAAAAGATTAGTATGAGCACACCACAACGGTGCCCAGTAAGTATCAAGACTAACCTCGGTGAAGTAGTGATGAGGACTAGTCCAGACACCCACTGGTCTAAATAGTAAAAAGGCATAATTATGATAGTGGTGGAAGCATAATATTTATCTAAAGATTTTCGAATATAATTAACGACAGGAAAATATAAAGCGGAAAGGAGTGTAGCAATTTAAAGCAACAGAACGACATAACAGAAATACGCAAGAAAGAAGACAACACGCAAGCCAAAATCGGAAATCACAATACCCAAAGACACTCAAACTGTCAGCACTGCATCAATTTACTCACATCAAGCTGTAGCCAATAGGCTTAAAAAAAATCGGTCGAACTCTCGAGTAAAAACCTTTAAACCGTGAGTTTATATGGAAAGCTTTTGAAAATGCAATCATTTCAAGATAGAGGAAAAATCTTCTTTGAAACATATTATATATATATATATATATATATATATATATATATATACATCTTTATAAAAGAATTTTATTAAAAACTGATTTCTCTTAAAATACGTTGTATTCAAATGTACTTTTCCAAATACTGCTTTTCAAATTTCATTTGTTCTAACATACTTTCCCAAATACTGCTTTTCAAATATCGTTTTCTAAAATATACTTGCCCAAATACTGCTTTCCAATTATTATTTGTTTAAATACACTTTCCCAAATACTGCTCAGTCAAATATCATTTTTTTTCCTGCAAGACAAATACTTTTCAATCCCAATCTCCTCAATGATAACCCACCGGAACTCAGTCGCAATGCAATGCAGGGGAATGTCTTAGGCCTCGACCCAAAGTCCAAATGTAAATATGCAATGCAATGTAGGGGAAAGTCTCAGGTCTCGGCCCGCAGTCCCAATCGAAATATGCAATGCAATGCAGGGGAAAGTCTCAGGTCTCGGCCCGCATTCCCAATGTAAATATGCAATGCGATGCAGGGGAAAGTCTCAAGTCTCAGCCTGCAGTCCCAATGTAAATATGCAATGCAATGCAGGGGAAAGTCTCAGGTCTCGGCCCGTAGTCCCAATGTAAATATGCAATGCAATGCAGGGGAAAGTCTTAGGTATCAGCCCGCAGTCCAAATGTAAATATGCAATGCAATACACAGTTAGAAACCAACCAGAACACAGCAAAACATTGCACAAGCCACAACGAGCACCACAACAAACAGAAAGGCAAAATGCAAGGTGCGACGATAAGTTCAACACGAGAACTTCAATCAAAATAGTGGCAAAACTCACTCATAAGCAGAAATCACTTAAGGGGAAAAACCAAGTATCAATGAAACAATGTAACGAGGAGAAAACAAAACAAATATAGCAACGATTCACAATACTCACGTCAATAGATAGAGAACCGATAATCCTGGCAAGGGAAACAACTATAACCAATCTCGCCTAACAGTTTGCTTCACGGAATAAACTCAGCTTAAGCAAATATTCAATAATAAGAAGCACCAAGGAAACACCGCCAATATGGGTGATGGTCAACTATATCTAAGTAACATTTAATGCAAATTATGCAAATCATCATGTACGACTCACGGGCATGCTTGACACTAACTATAGATATTCCAATTCCTGTTAAACAATTATACGACTAGATGATACTAATTCTAATCAATTAGGCAGTTTGTAATGAACTAGCATAGTGGTAGAAGAGGGCTAACTCAGATTAAGATCAAATAATCAACAAGAGGAATCGAAGTCAAGAAAATCTAATCCAACAGAGGAAAATGAAACTAGCAGTTAGGAACTCAACGATAATAGTTACCACTTCATACACAGGAGATATAAGAACCTAAGAATCCTAAAAGGTCAACCTAATTGCAAATAAGTCCGAGTACGCGCCCGTCACCTCGGGTACCTGGGCTAAAATCAACATGGAAGACTCAAATCCTAAGGGGTAGTTCCCTCACACAAGGTTAGGCAAGATACTTACCTCAAAGACGACAACCGGTACTCGAAAACGGACTTCTCGAGCGGGAAGACTTCCGGACGGCTCAAATCAACTAAAACAACTTCAAAATGCACATTAAAACATATAAGGGACTATTCACAACGATAAAGTTTCAATCTTTACTAATTTATAAAAATCAACCCAAAAGTCGACCCCAAGGCCCACACCTCGGAACCCGAAAAATTTACAAAAAACAGATTACCCGTTCCGATACGAGTTCACCCATACTAAATGTAAAGACCCGTAAAAATATGTTGTTTAAAATAATGCCCGAATAAGTGCCCGAATTGTTATAGCTGTAGAAATTCTTAAAACGGACCTTGATTGCGTAAAAGTACCCCGGAATTCGAAACATAAAGTTTTCCAGAAATTGTGTTGTTATGCGACGCACTATGCGATCGCATAACGTGTATGCGGACCGCATAATGGTCGCATACCAGGGCAGACTTCAGCTCAAATTAAGGACAACTATGCGGTCCAGAATGCGATCGCATTCTGGTTATGCGGACCACATACTTTTCACATTCTTGCCCATTGGTTTTTTGTGAGGGAGGTTATGCGTCGCACTATGTGATCGCATAACGTGTATGCGGACCGCATAGTGGTCACATACCTGCTCAGTGTGTTTTTAGTTTTGGCCCATCTTGAGGGCCATTATGTGACCGGTCTGTGGACCGCATGTCAGGAATGCGATCATATTCCTGACCGTATTCCGTGTCGGGGCTCCTAATTTCTAATTTTAAAACCCGACCCCCTGTTCAATAAAACACCCCTCCCCTTCATTTTTAACCATTTTTTGACTAAGAATAGAGAGAGAAAAATAGAGTTCTTGAGATAAAGGTGTTTCAACATCATCCATTTGGTTTTCCACAATCACTCAAGCCCGAGAATTTTTGAGTCATTGTCTTCTTCACTTAAAGAGGTAAGTCCCCACCCCATTTCCCTTAAATTTCCTGACTTTGGTTAATAAGTAGAACTCCCCTAAAGGAGTTCTTGAAGATAAAAGAGACGAACCTTGCATGCATGTCCATTAATTGTCGCAATCTAGTAAAAGGAAGTAGGTTAGGGTTAATATTCACAATTAAGGGGTTAGAAATCTAAGGGGTCATATAGAATTCAATAAAATGCCTAAGCGAGTTCGAATTGTGTTCATGATTCCCATTTCTTAGATGAATGTGTTGCATTATGAATTAGATTGGCGTTGCTTGACGGTCCGGTGATTTGTGATAGAAATTAAAAAAGGGAAAATTCGACACAAGGTCTGTATGGTTAATTTTAACCCTTGTAGAATCTTCTTGTTGGTGTTCGATCATATGGTATGTGTAATTTTTTTGAGATTATGTGAATTGATTGTTCTAATGTGTTGATATGTAAGATTCTATTCTCTGATTGTCCTAGCTGATTTCCATACCACCGTGCTATGTGAGGTTGTGAAAATGGTGATTCGTTGTGCTTACTCTATCACGTGCAAAGCTCGTTAACTGTTGAATACCTCAGTATGAAAGGATGTACTACCAAACGAAAGAAATGATAACGAATCCAAATGTTGAATGTATCTAGGTGCTAAATGCTGTGTAGTAAATAATGGAAAGAAAACGTGGATAACTAATTGAGCTTTATGTTGATGGCATACTGTATATGACTCCCTATTGGATAAATATTTCTTTGGCCGTGATTTCATATGGTTATTTGGTTGTTACGAATAAATATCCTTGATGATGAGAATCTTTGTGATTAAATTGCCGCTTTAGAAAAAAAGAAAAATCATAAGGAAACATTCTCTATATACTCACCATTGTTGGTTGATGTTGCTATTGAATGCATTGTTGAACGTATAAAAGGGCCAAAGGCTGTGTAGCGAATGATGAATGTAAATATGGACTGATATTATTGAGTTAAATGATTGTGGCAACACCATATATGAATTACTGATTGGTAATGATCATTATGCCTTGACTTCACATAGTTATTGGTTGATATGAACTTATGTTCTTCATGATGAAGATCCTTGTGATTTAAATTGGTAGTGATTATTGATTGTCTGGTGGGATCGGGTTGCACGCCGCAACACGGAGTAATAAGGGTGCACGAGGTAATAAGGGTGAGAGAAGGTGATAAGGGTGGCCGAGGTAATAAGGATGGAATGTGATCATTATCACTATTGAAATGAAAATCTATGAAACTCTTGAATATGGAGGTGTTGAAAAAGAAAAGGGGAATCTGTGAAACTCTTGATTTTGGGTATTTCGATTTCTGTGCAATGCTTGTTGGATTCTATTAACTGTCTCTTATCTGTGTACTGCTTGATTGTACTTGGGGTAAAGTTTGGTCATACATACTAGTACTATTCCACAGTACTAACGTCCCTTTTGGCGGGGGCGCTACATCTTTTATATGGATGTAGGTGGTTCCATAGCAGGTAGTTCAGCCCGCCGTTAGTGGTGCCTCCTCTTCATCTCTGCAGCAGTTGTGGTGATCCTTCTTCTCATTGGGGCCGTGTGTGGATCATACCACCTTATTTTGTTTATGTTGTAAAGGTATAGCCGGGGCCTTGTTACCGGCAAGTTATTTAAAATCCTAGTATTCGTAGAGGCTCCGTAGACATGATGAGGGTGTATATATGTATTTTTGGGTAGTAACTGTACGTACTCGGAAACCGTGGTTCATGTTAGGAACTTATGTTTGTATCTTGTATGTTTGGATATCAATCGTCGAAATTGCTAAAAGAGGAAACAAATGGACATATGTTGTAAAATGTACTTTGAAACTAAAATCGGCTAACTCACACGAAATAATGTATGTTATGAACGCGGGGTAATACGTTGAGAAGGAAAGGAAATCCAGGTCCCCTTGACTGGGTTCACCCGGTTAGGCGCCGGTCTCGTCCCTCGATTTTGGGGCGTGACAATCTTGGTATCAGAGCCTAAGGTTTTAAAAGCGTCCTAGGATGTCTCGGAGTCGTGTCTAGTAGAGCCCTTCTTATCGGTGTGTTGTTGACCACATCTATAATTAGGGGGTTGTATCGACATTTAGGAAAATACCCTTTCATTGTTACTCTGTATCGTGCGATGGAGTGAAAGGTGAGAATGTTTTTATCTAATTCGTGCGTTGTCCTAATTTTCAGTAAATGGCACCCAAGAAGAGAGCTTGACTCGGCCTTGAGGCCAATGCCACCCCGAGTGTGGCCATACATCCTTTATCTGATGGTTTGGGTGAGCATGATTCCCCGACCTTGAATCTGCCTGACTATTTTGTGCCAGGCCAGTCTATCTCTATACCTGCTCCAGCGGAGGGTACTGAAATCCCTTCCGCCGATGTTCCTGATCCTTCTTCAGTTCCAATTTTCGGCCCCAGTATTTCTGATGGGGACCTTAGAGGGGCTATTCAGATGTTGACTTAGTTAGTGGCCTTCCAGGCAAAAATATCCCAGGCTTCCCCTGCATTCTCTAGCGAGCAAGGGGATTCTTCAGGTTCTAGGGTCAACCAGTTTCTGAGGTTGGCCCTTCCTGAGTTCACAAGCACCGACCCGGAGGCCGATCCTCAAGATTTTATAGATGAAATGTACAGGACTCTCTGGGTTATGAAGGATACTGAAACAGAGGGATTTGAGTTGTCTTCCTATCGTCTAAAGGGAGCAGCATATTCATGGTTTGAGATGTGGGAGAGTTCCCGTGGTGAGGGGAGCCCTCCAGCGAGGTGGGTCGAGTTCGTAGATGCTTTCATGGATCATTTCTTGCCTACCGAGACTATGGCAGCCCGTGCTGCAGAGTTTGAGGTCCTCAAGCAGGGCCACATGAGTGTGTGGGAGTACCATATGGAGTTTGTGTGCTTGTCCAAGTATGCTACCGACATGATGCCGACTATGGAGGCCAGAGTTCGTCGGTTTGTTCGGGGCCTTGGTCCCTTGGTTGTCAATGAGGCTGCTACAGCTGCTTTGCATTCAGATATGAACTATGGGAAGATTGTGGGTTTTGCCCAGGCTACGGAGGCTCAAAAGTTGAAGATAAGGTTTGAGAGAGAGAGTAGTAGTAGCGCCCGGTCAGCGGGCAACCCTGGGAGCTCAGTTGGAGGTGGGAGATCAACCCTTGGGAGAGGGTCATCAGGACCATCTTAGTTCTTTGCTCAGTCCTCAGCCAGTGCGCCGCCATCAGGGCACAATTATCAGCAGGGAGGTAGCTTTGGGCCCGGTTCCGATAGCAGGAGGTTCCACCAATCAGGTCGTTCTTGTGGGAGGTTTCAGCAGCAACGGAGGGCCCCATGCCCTGAGTGTTGGAGGTTCCATTCTGAGCCATGTTACTTGGATATTCCGGTATGCTTCAAATGCAGAGAGAGAAGTGATACCAAGTGGAATTATCGTGCGCCCAGTCAGAGCACGAGTAGGGGCACTGCTCGGCCGTCCGGTGCTTCAGCCGCTACATCTTCAAAAAAGCATGACTTCCAGCTCTAGCAGGGCACGGTGCAGCTAGGGGTAGAGCACGGGGTCAATGGGGACCCAACCAGTTCTATTCCTTGAGTGGTCGCTAGAGTGCGGAGGCTTCTCCAGATGTTGTCATAGGTATTCTGTCTGTGGAAACGCTTAATGTTTATTCTCTTATTGATCCGGGGTCCTCATTGTCATATGTTACTCCATTTATTGCTTCGAGTTTTGGGATAGAACCCGAAAAGCTTCTTGAGCCGTTCTCAGTATCGACTCCAGTTGGTGATTCTATTACGACCGCGCGAGTCTATAGGAATTGTGTTGTCACGGTGTGTAGTCGAAATACCACGGCCGATTTTATTGAATTAAAAATGTTAGATTTTGATGTTATCATGGGAATGTATTGGCTTTACTCGTGCTTTGCTAAACTCGACTGCCAAACAAGAATTATGAGGCTCAAATTTCCTAACGAGCCCGTCATTGAATGGAAAGGGAATGATTTCGTGCTGAGAGGTAGGTTTATTTCCTTTCTTAAGGCCTCCAAAATGATCAGGAAAGGATGCATCTATCATTTGGTCCGGGTTGCGGACAAAACCTTAGAGGTGCCTGCTCCCGAGTCCGTGCCGGTTGTGAATGAGTTTCTAGAAGTGTTTACAGATGAGTTACCTGGGGTCTCGCCAGATGGAGAGATTGATTTCGGGATTGATGTATTGCCAGATACGCACCCAATATCTATTCCGCCGTACAGAATGGCGCCAGCGGAATTGAGAGAGTTAAAAGAGCAATTGAATGATCTATTAGAAAAAGGTTTCATTCGGCCAAGTGTGTCGCCTTGGGGCGCACTGGTTCTTTTTGTCAGAAAGAAGGTTGGATCGCTTCGAATGTGTATTGATTATCGGCAGCTCAATAAGGTCACCATCAAGAATAACTATCCACTACCTCGGATAAATGATTTGTTCGATCAGTTGCAAGGTGCTAGGTTTTTCTCAAAGATTGATTTACGGTCAGGGTACCACCAGTTAAAGATCAGGGAGCAGGATATTCCTAAGACCGCCTTCAGGACTCGTTATGGGCACTTAGAATTTTTGGTCATGTCTTTTGGGCTAACCAATGCCCCAGCAGACTTAATGGATCTTATGAATCGTGTTTTCAAGCCGTTTCTTGACTCCTTCGTGATAGTTTTCATTGATGATATACTTGTTTATTCACGAAGTCAGGAAGATCATGTTAATCACCTCAGGGTAGTTCTGCAGACTCTTCATCAGCATCAGTTATATGCAAAATTTTCGAAATGTGAGTTTTGGCTAGAATCTGTCACCTTTTTGGAACATGTTGTTTCCAGAGAAGGGATTCAGGTTGATCCCCATAAGATCGCGGAAGTGAAAGATTGGCCTAGACCAACGACCCCGACAGAGATCCGCAGTTTCTTAGGTCTAGCTGGATATTATTTGAGGTTTGTGGAGGAATTCTCTACCCTCCCCTCCCCATTGACTAGATTGATGCGGAAAGTGGTGAAGTTCCAGTGGTCTGACGCTTGTGAGAAAAGCTTTCAGGAATTGAATTCGAGATTGACTTCGACACCGGTATTGACCCTGCCAGAAGGTATAGGGGGATTTGTGGTTTATTGCAATGCTTCAAGGGTTGGTTTGGGGTGTGTGTTGATGCAACATGGGAAGGTTATATCATACTGTCACACCCCAAAATCGAGGGATGAGACCGGCTCCTAACCTGGTGAACCCAGTCAAGCGGACCTAGATTGCCTTTCATGCCCAACGTATTACCCTGCGTTCATAACATACATTATTTCGTGTGAGTTAGTCGATTTTAGTTTCAAAGTACATTTTACAACATATCTCCATTTGTTTCCTCTTTTAGCAATTTCAACGATTAATATCCAAACATACAAGATACAAACATAAGTTCCTAACATGAACCACGGTTGTCTGAGTACGTACAGTTACTACCCAAAAATACATATATACACCCTCATCATGTCTACGGAGCCTCTACGAATACTAGGGATTTTACATAACTTGTCGGTAACAAGGCCCCGGGTATACATTTACAACATAAACAAAAGAAGGTGGTATGATTGACACACGACCCCGAGGAGAAGAGGGATCACCATAACTGCTGCAGAGATGAAGAGGAGGTACCACTAACGGCGGGCTGAACTACTTGTTATGGAACCACATACATCCATATAAAAGATGTCGCGCCCCCAGCAAAAGGGACGTTAGTACTGTGGAGTCGTACTAGTATGTATGAACAAACTTTACCCCAAGTACAATCAAGCAGTACACAGATAAGAGACAGTTAATAGAATCCAACAAGCATTGCTCAGAAATCGAAATACCCAAAATCAAGAGTTTCACAGATTCCCCTTTTCTTTTTCAACACCTCCATATTCAAGAGTTTCATAGATTTTCATTTCAATAGTGATAATGATCACATTNGCGCATTGCGGCATGCAACCCAATACCACTGGACAATCAACAATCACCACAAATTTAAATCGCAAGGATCTTCATCATGAAGAACATAAGTTCATATCAACCAACAATTATGTGAAGTCAAGGCACAATGATCATTACCAATTAGTAATTCATATATGGTGTTGCCACAATCATTTAACTCAAAAAATCAGTTCATATCTACATTCATCATTCGCTACACAACCTTTGGCCCTTTGATACGTTCAACAACACACTTAATAGCAACATCAACCTACAATTCAATCAGAAAGATTCTCATCATCAAGGATATTCATTCGTAACAACCAAACAACGATATGAAATCACGTCCACAGAAATCTTTATCCAACAGGAAATCATATACAGTATTCCATCAACATAAAGCTCAATTAGTTATCCAGGTTTTCTTTCCATTATTTACTACACAATATTTACCACCTAGATACATTCAACATTTGGATTCGTTATCATTTCTTTCGTTTGGTAGTACATCCTTTCATACCGAGGTATTCAACAATTAACGAGCTTTGCACGTGATAGAGTAAGCACAAAGCATTCACCATTTTCACAACCTCACATAGCACGGTGGTATGCAAAATCGACTAGGACAATCAGATAATAGAATTTTACATCTCAACATATTAGAACAATCAATTCACATAATCTCAAACAAAGTACACATACCATATGCTCGAACACCAACAAGAAGATTCTACAAGGGTTAAAATTAGCCATACAGACCTTGTGTCGAATTTTCCCTTTTTAATTTCTATCACAAATCACCAGACCGTCAAGCAACGTCAATCTAATTCATAATGCAACACATTCATCTTAGAATTAGAAATCATGAACACAATTCGAACTCGCTAAGGCATTTTATCGAATTCTATATGACCCCTTAGATTTCTAACCCCTTATTTGTGAATATTAACCCTAACCCACTTCCTTTTACTAGATTGCGATAATTAGTGGACATGCATGCAAGGTTCATCTCTTTTATCTTCAAGAACTCCTTTAGGGGAGTTCTACTTATTAACCAAAGTTTGGAAATTTAAGGGAAATGGGGTGGGGACTTACGTCTTTAAGTGAAGAAGAGAATGAATCGAAAATTCCCGGGCTTGAGTGATTGTGGAAAACGAAATGGATGATGTTGAAACCTCTTTCTCTTAAGAACTCTCTTTTTCTATCTCCATTCTTTGTCAAAAAATGGTTAAAAATAAAGGGAAGGGATGTTTTATTGAACAGGGGGTCGAGTTTTAAAATTAGAAATTAGGAGCCGTGACACGGAATGCGATCGCATTGCTGACATGCGGTCCGCAGATCGGTCGCAGAATGGCCCTCAAGATGGGCCGAAACTAAAAACACACTGAGCAGGTATGCGACCACTATGCGGTCCGCATACACGTTATGCTATCGCATAGTGCGTCGCATAATGTCCCTCACCAAAAACCAATGGGCAAGAATGCGACAACTATGCGGTCCGTATAACCAGAATGCGATTGCATTCTGGACCGCATAGTTGTCCTTAATTTGGGCTCAAGTCTGCCCAGGTATGTGACCATTATGCGGTCCGCATACACGATATGCGATCGCATAGTGCGTCGCATAACAGCACAATTTCTGGATAATTTTATCTTTCAAATTCCGGGGTACTTTACACAATCAAGGTCGGTTTTAAGAATTTCTACTGTTATAACAACTCTAGGACTTATTCGGACATTATTTTAAACAAGAATGTTTTACGGGTCTTTACATTCTTCCCCCCCCCCCTTAAAATCATTCGTCGTCGAATGAGGATTTTGGAAATCGTTTGGTTTTGAAAACATGATATGCAAACTTCTAGATCCACACTAACTCCAATATTTTCAGAAAATTTCGCCAGAGTCTCCTCTGTATTTAGACCCATCTACCTTTCAGAGAGCCCCCGAAACACATTTCCAAGCATCATTACACAGTTTCCGTTATCCCTTCAACTGGCATACAATTACTTACCTCAACACTTGCACATATCCAATTACTTTGACAACTACACATAGTTCATTCTCTTTACATCACAAATTAGCATATGATTCAATTAGTGGCACATACTTGCACATAATTTGGTCACTTTAGTGAGTCCCATACAATTCAATCACCTCAATACACCATATGTATATTGCAATTAATCATTACCAATCTACACTACTATTAATCATTTTTTCCTATCACACAAGTTTTACAAAACTTTCATTTACTTCAAGGGTTGCACACCACCCATTTTAATAACATCATATACCGTTTTTATCACGCATTGGGAAGTTACAACAGTAAGGCAATTAGGGAAAAATTGGGTGACTTTGCACGAATTTGAATACAACATCAAATTGCCTTGGGACAATAATTCGTACGATCACTACTACACTCGTTCGAACAGATTGGGGATAGTTTTCTCTCATTCCTTTTTATGCTTCCCACGTGGCTTCCTCGACTTGTTGACTTCGCCACAACACTTTAACATAAGCAATCTCTTTGTTTCTCAATCAACGGACTTTCCTATCAAGAATAGCAACCGAAACCTCTTCATATGACAATTCTTCACTAACCTCAATGGTCTCAACTTGCACGATGGCAGAAGGATCTCCAATTACCTTCTTCAACATAGACACGGGGAATACCGGGTGTACTAATGACATTTCAGGGGGCAATTCCAGTCTATACGCGACTTGCCCTACCCTTTGAGCGATCCGATACGGCCCGACATACCTTGGACTCAATTTCCCTTTATTTCCAAACCGCATGACTCCCTTCATGGGAGATACCTTCAAGAATACCCAATCATCTACTTGAAATTCTAAATCTCTACGACACACATCCGCATAGGATTTCTGACGACTCTGAGCAGTTTTCATCCTTTCCTGAATGACTCTAACCTTTTCCATAGCTTGGTGCACAAAATCTAGCCCTATCAATTCTGCCTCGCTAACCTCAAACCACCCGATCAGAGATCTACATCTCCTTCCGTACAATGCCTCAAATGGGCAAATCTGAATACTAGCATAGAAGCTGTTATTGTAAGCAAATTCTATAAGCAGCAAGTGATCATCCCAGCTACCCTTGAAATCCAAAGCACAAGCCAGCAACATATCCTCAAGCGTCTGAATAGTCCGCTCCGCTTGACCGTTTGTCTGTGGGTGGAAAGCTGTGCTGAGATTTACTTGAGTACCCAAACCTCGCTGAAATTTTCTCCAAAAGTTAGCTGTGAACTGGGCCCCTCGATTCGAGATAATAGAAACTGGAGTGCTATGAAGTCTGACTATTTCCTTGATATACAATTGAGCGTACTATTCTGCAGTATCGGTGGACTTTACTGGCAAGAAGTGAGCTGATTTCGTGAGTCGATCCACTATCACCCAGATTGAGTCAAACTTGCGCCGAGTGCGAGGTAACCCTACCACGAAGTCCATGTTCATCATCTCCCATTTCCATATCGGTATTTCCATAAGCTGAGTCAGCCCACCGGGCCTGTGATGCTCGGCCTTTACTTGATGACAATTCGGACATCTAGACACCAAGTCCACCACACCCCTCCTCAAACCATTCCACCAATAAATCTCCTTGAGATCGTGGTACATTTTCATAGAACCTGGGTGAACAGAATACCTGGAATTATGAGCCTTTTCCATTACCCTTTCCCAGAGATCATCCACATCTAGAACACATAGTCTCCCCTGACACCGCAAGACACCATCATCATTGCCGAGTGAAAAAGATGAAGTCTTGTGATTTAAAATTGCTTCCCTCAATTGTATCAATGCTGGGTCTCTGAATTCCTTTTCCTTGACTTCCGTTACAAGCAAAGACTCCGCTCCATTTTACACCACGACATTTCCCTCGTCTGAGGTCGAAAGACAGACCCCAAGACTGGCCAACTGATGGACCTCTCGAGCCAAAGGCCTCTAACCGGCCTCTAAATGTGCCAAGATCCCCATGAATTTCCGACTAAGAGCGTCGGCTACCACATTCGCCTTTCCTGGATGGTACAAAATATTCATATCATAATCTTTGAGCAATTCTAACCACCTCCGCTGCCTTAGATTCAGTTCATTCTGCTTGAATAAATATTGAAGACTCTTGTGGTCTGAGAACACATCCACGTGGAATCCATAAAGATAATGCCTCCAAATTTTTAATCCAAACACCACTGCCGCGAGTTCCAAATCATGCGTCAGATAATTCTTATCGTGATTCTCGAGTTTCCTCAAAGTGTAGGCTATAACCTTCCCATGTCGCATCAACACACACCCCAAACTAACCCTTGAAGCATCACAATAAATCACAAATCCCCCTATACCTTCTGGCAGGGTCAATACCGGTGCCGAAGTCAATCTCTACTTTAATTCTTGAAAGCTTTTCTCACAAGCGTCGGACTACTGGAACTTCACCGCTTTTTGCGTCAATCTAGTCAATGGGGAGGCGAGGGTAGAGTCCCTCCACAGACCTCTGATAATATCCTGCTAGACCCAAGAAACTGCGGATCTCTTTCGGGGTCGTTGGTCTAGGCCAATCTTTCACTGTCGCGATCTTCTAGGAATCAACCTGAATCCCTTCTCTGGAAACAACATGTCCCAAAAAGGTGACTGATTCTAGCCAAAACTCAAATTTCGAAAATTTTGCATACAACGGATGTTGATGAAGAGTCTGCAGAACTGCCCTGAGGTGATTAGCATGATCTTCCTGACTTCTCGGATAAACAAGGATATCATCAATGAAAACTATCACGAAGGAGTCAAGAAACGGCTTGAAAACCCGATTCATAAGATCCATAAAGGCTGTTGGGGCATTGGTTAGCCCAAAAGACATGACCAAAAATTCAAAGTGTCCATAACGAGTCCTTAAGGCGGTCTTAGGAATATCATGCTCCCTGATCTTTAACTGGTGGTACCCTGACTGTAAATCAATCTTTGAGAAGAACCTAGCACCGTGCAACTGATCGAACAAATCATCTATCCGAGGCAGTGGATATTTATTCTTGATGGTGACGTTGTTGAGCTGCCGATAATCAATACACATTCAAAGTGATCCATTCTTCTTTCTGACAAAAAGAACCGGTGCGCCCCGAGGCGACACACTTGGCCGAATGAAACCTTTTTCTAATAGATCTTTCAATTGCTCTTTTAACTCTCTCAATTCCGTTGGCACCATTCTGTACGGTGGAATAGATATTGGGTGCGTATCTGGCAATACATCAATCCCGAAATCAATCTCTCTATCTGGCGGGACCCCGGGTAACTCATCCAGAAACACTTCCAGAAACTCATTCACAACCGGCACGGACTCGGGAGCAGGCACCTCTGAGGTGGTGTCCGCAACCCGGACCAAATGATAGATGCATCCTTTCCTGATCATTTTGGAGGCCTTAAGATAGGAAATAAACCTACCTCTTGGCACGAAATCATTCCCTTTCCATTTAATGATGGGCTCGTTAGGAAATTCGAGCCTCATAATTATGGTTCGACAGTCGAGTTTAGCAAAGCACAAGTAAAGCCAATCCGTTCCAATGATAACATTAAAATCTAACATCTTTAATTCAATAAGATCGGCCGTGGTATTTTGACCACACACCGTGACAACACAATTCCTATAGACTCACGCGGCCGTAATGGAATCACCAACCGGAGTCGATACTGAGAACGACTCAAGAAGCTGTTCGGGTTCTATCCCAAAACTCGAAGCAATAAATGGAGTAACATATGACACAGAGGACCCCGGATCAATAAGTGCATAAACATTAAGCGTTTGCACAGTCTAAATACCTGTGACAACATCTGGAGAAGCCTCTGCACTCTGACGACCACTCAAGGCATAGAACCGACTGGGTCCCTCTTGACCCCGTGATCTACCCCTCGCTGCACCACGCCCTGCTGGAGCTGGAGGGCGTGCTGAAGATGTAGCGGCCGAAGCACCGGACGAACGAGTAGTGCCCCTACCTGTGCCCTGACTGGGCGCACGACAATTCCACTAGGTATGACCTCTCTCTCCGTAGTTGAAGCATACCCGAATATCCAAGTAACATGGCTCAGAATGGAACCTCCCACACTTAGGGCATGGGGCCCTCCGCTGCTGCTGAAACCTCCCACCAGAATGACCTGACTGGTGGAACCTCCTGCTATCTGAACAGGGCCCAAAGCAACCTCCCTTCTTATAATTGTGCCCTGATGGCGGTGCACTGGCTGAGGACTGAGCATAGGACTGAGATGGTCCTGATGACCCTCTCCCAGGGGCTGATCTCCCACCTCCAACCAAGATCCCAGGGTTGCCTGCTGAACGGGCCCTACTACTGCTCTCTCTCTCTGACCTTATCTTTAATTTCCGAGCCTCCGTAGCCTTGGTAAAACCCACAATCTTCCCATAGTTCATATCCGAATGCAAAGCAACTGTAGCAGCCTCATTGACAATCAAGGGAACAAGGCCCCGAACAAATCGACGAACTCTGGCCTCCATAGCCGGCATCATGTGGGTAGCATACTTTGACAAGCGCACAAACTCCATATGGTACTCCCACACACTCATGTGGCCTTGCTTGAGGACCTCAAACTCGGCAGCACAGGCTGCCATAGTCTCGGTAGGCAATAAATTATCTATGAAAGCATCTACGAACTCGACCCACCT
The DNA here is from genome assembly GCA_005239495.1 of Nicotiana undulata. Taxonomy (NCBI): domain Eukaryota; kingdom Viridiplantae; phylum Streptophyta; class Magnoliopsida; order Solanales; family Solanaceae; genus Nicotiana; species Nicotiana undulata. The sequence goes on from ML285330.1 coordinate 62,518, forward strand.
CGCCGGAGGGCTCCCCTCACCACGGGAAATCTCCCACATCTCAAACCATGAATATGCTGCTCCCTTTAGATGATAGGAAGCCAACTCAACTCCCTCTGTTTCGGTAGCCTTCATAACCCGGAGAGTCCTGTACATTTCATCTATAAAATCTTGAGGATCGGCCTCTGGGTCGGTGCCTATGAACTCTGGAGGGGCCAACCGCAGAAACTGGATGACCCTAGAACCTGAAGAATCTCCTTGCTCGCTAGAGGACGCAAGGGCATCCTGAGATATTTCGGTCTGAGAGGCCACTAACTAAGTCAACATCTGAATAGCCCCCCTGAGGTCCCCATCAGAAATACTGGGACCGGAAGCTGGAACTGAAGAAGGATCAGGAACATCGGCGGGAGGGATTTCAGTACCCTCTGCTGGAGCAGGAATATGGATAGACTGGCCTGGCATGGAAGAGTTAGGCAGATTCAAAGTTGGGGAATCATTCTGACCTGCACCATCAGATAAAGGATGTATGGGCACAATCGGGGTGGCATTGGCCTCTAGGCCGAGTCGAGCTCTCTTCTTGGGCGCCATTTACTGAAAATTAGGACAACGCACGAATTAGATAAATACATTCTCACCTTTCACTCCATCGCATGATACAGAGTAACAATGAAAGGGTATTTTCCTAAATGTCCATGCAGCCCCCTAATTATAGATGTGGTCGACAACACACCGATAAGAAGGGCTCTACTAGACACGGCTCCGAGATATCCTAGTACACTTTTAAAACCTTAGGCTCTGATAACAACTTTGTCACGCCCCAAAATCGAGGGACGAGACTGGCGCCTAACCGGGTGAACCCAGTCAAGCGGACCTGGATTGCCTTTCCTGCCCAACGTATAACCCCGCGTTCATAACATACATTATTTCTCGTGAGTTAGCCGATTTTAGTTTCAAAGTACATTACAACATATCTCCATTTGTTTCCTCTTTTAGCAATTTCAACGATTGATATCTAAACATACAAGATACAAACATAAGTTCCTAACATGAACCACGGTTTCCGAGTAGGTACAGTTACTACCCAAAAATACATATATACACCCTCATCATGTCTACGGAGCCTCTACGAATACTAGGGATTTTACATAACTTGCCGGTAACAAGGCCCCGGCTATACCTTTACAACATAAACAAAATAAGGTGGTATGATCCACACACGGCCCCGAGGAGAAGAGGGCTCACCACAACTGCTGCAGAGATGAAGAGGAGGTACCACTAACGACGGGCTGAACTACCTGCTATAGAACCACCTACATCCATATAAAAGATGTAGTGCCCTCGGCAAAAGGGATGTTAGTACTGTGGAATAGTACTAGTATGTATGAACAAACTTTACCCCAAGTACAATCTAGCAGTACACAGATAAGAGACAGTTAATAGAATCCAACAAGCATTGCACATAAATCGAAATACTCAAAATCAAGAGTTTCACAGATTCCCTTTTTCTTTTTCAACACCTCCATATTCAAGAGTTTCATAGATTTTCATTTCAATAGTGATAATGATCACATTCCATCCTTATTACCTCGGCCACCCTTATCACCTTCTCTCACCCTTTTTACCTCGTCTACCCTTATTACTCCGTGTTGCGGTGTGCAACCCGATCCCACCAGACAATCAATAATCACCACTAATTTAAATCATAAGGATCTCCATCATGAAGAACATAAGTTCATATCAACCAACAACTATGTGAAGTCAAGGCACAATGATCATTACCAATCAGTAATTCATATATGGTGTTGCCGCAATCATTTAACTCAATAAAATCAGTCCATATCTACATTCATCATTCTCTACACAACCTTTGGCCCTTTGATATGTTCAACAACGCATTTAATAGCAACATCAACCAACAATTCAGTCACAAAGATTCTCATCATCAAGGATATTCACTTGTAACAACCAAATAACCATATGAAATCACGGCCACAGAAATCTTTATCCAACAGGGAGTCATATATAGTATGCCATCATCATAAAGCTCAATTAGTTATCCACGTTTCCTTTCCATTATTTACTACACAACATTTAGCACCTACATACATTCAACATTTGGATTCGTTATCATTTCTTTCGTTTGGTAGTACATCCTTTCATACTGAGGTATTCAACAGTTAACTATTGAAATGAAAATCTATGAAACTCTTGAATATGGAGGTGTTGAAAAAGAAAAGGGGAATCTGTGAAACTCTTGATTTTGGGTATTTCGATTTCTGTGCAATGCTTGTTGGATTCTATTAACTGTCTCTTATCTGTGTTGCCACGACCCGAAATTCCACCTTCGGGCCATGACTGCGTCTAACGTTGAAGCCGCTAGACAAGCCAACGTTTGAACTAAATAAAACTTAATAACAACAAATACTAACTGGATAACTAAAATATAACATAGCACTTTTGAAAAGAAACCCATAAACAAAACCCAGAACTGGTGTCACATACTCACAGACTATCTAAGAGATTACAACAAACAAAAGGTCTGAAATAAATACATAAGACTGTCTTTAAAATACAAAGTAAGACATAACCGATAGTGGAAAGTAGAAGGCGACGTCAAGGCCCACGAACGTCTGCGGGTCTACCTCGAGTCTACTGTGTGACTGAATGATATGCTCTGATCGAGAGTGATCTCCAGGTTCGGCTGCGTAGTCTGCACAACATAAAGAAGTGCAGGTGTAGCATCAGTATAACCGACCCCGTTTACTGAGTAAGTGTCGAGCCTAACCTCGGCGAAGTAGTGACGAGTCTAGGACCAACACAACATATGTACCTGTGCAATTTTATATAGTAGCAGGAGAAAAAGACAAATGGCAACAGAAATAAGCAAGTAAGACAGATACGGGGAGAACATACTGGGGAGATAGGGTAACTGTATGCTAGCACAGCAGTACAAAGTAATAAATGAAACGTAAAGACAAGGCAGAAATATAGCTTCTCAAACATATAATAAACAGGAAAGGCACGGTATGTCCCCTCGTNCTCACAATCACTCGGCACAGAATATCCCCTCGTGCATTTATAACAACACTTAGTCAACACGGCATGTCCCCTCGTGCGACGAATAATAATAAAACACAAAGCAACAATAATATGAAATTCAACAACACGAAGTCTCAAGTGCATGGAATTATTCAATACAATTCTATTGTCCCGGAAAGGAAAAATCATCATTTACGACATCACAAATGCCCGACAAGGGTCTCAACTATAACCAACCTCGCATCAGTAACACAATTTCAACAGTGTAAGCCTCAACTGGAGCAAACAACTCAATAACCCTCCACGTCATGAAAAAACATCCAATATCACTTTTAATTCATAATTTACTCATAGTGCGGGGAATATTAGGAACATAACAAACATTTCATCACAATTGACTCACGGGCATACTTGACCGCAACACATAGGCACTCGTCACCACGCCTATACNCAAAATTGCAAGTCAAGCCTCGATCACAACCTTTCCTTTAGCACCCGACTCCGGAACGATATTATCTAGACATAATCAACCCAAGTACATCAATAAGTACTCATTAAATAAATTTCTAATCCAAGTTATGCATTTTCTACTATTCTTCCAAGAATACTAAAATTCGACCCCGGTCCCACACGTTTAGATTTTCAAAAGTTCATGAAGGAATCAATTACCCGGAGTCTAAGGATCGAAGTTACGTAATTTAATCAAGAGTTTATGGCCTAACATGGAAAATCACGAAATTCCTAAGAACCCTAAAGTTTACTACCTAATTCAATGATTTTTTCTGATTTAGTAGTGAATTATGCTAGGAATTATTGTTAAAATTAGAAGTTTTATGGGGTTTTACTTACCTCTTATAGTAGGTGGTCGTGGAAGGTGATGCCCCAAGCTTGAATGCTCTCTAATGGAGTTTGAAGATTGAAGGAATGAGGAAAACCCGAAATTTTGGACATTTTAAGTGGGCTGCCAACAGGGGTTTCCGCACTTGCGACCATAGGACCGCAGGTGCGGTCTCGCACCTACGAGAAAAGGATCGCAATTGTGGAAAAGGGCCTAGGACCCTGGGCTCGCACCTGCGGGGTTGGGAGCCGCACCAGCGCTCCCGCTTCTGCAGAATTTTGGTCGCCCCTACTGGACCGCACCTGCGATCTCGCGCCTGCGGCCTGAGTCTCGCGCCTGTGGACTTTGGGCAAGGGGCAGGGGTTCGCACCTGCGAGGCTGGGACCGTAGGGGCGGTCCCGCACCTGCGGTCACACCAGCTGCTGTGCACCAGTAGTGGTTTTTGCTGGTTTTTTGGCCTCGCGCGGGGTCCGGGAGGCACCTGGGCCCACCTGAGCCCCTGTCCAAAAATACCAACAAGTCCCAAATCATCAAACGGACTTGCTCGAGCTCACGGAACACTCAATACAACGCTAAAACTCAAAATCACTCTCCAAAACCCCTGAATTCAAAACTTAAGGACTTTGAAATTATAGAATTCACTTCGACGTGCCGAACCGTCCTAAACCACTCGGAATGACTTCAAATTTTGCAGATAAGTTATAAACGACACAACGGAACTATTCCCGATCTCGGAATTTCTTTCGGACCTCGGGAATATAACATCACCTCTCAAGTCACATTTCAAATTCTTTAGAAACCCCACAAGTTCATTAACTCCATTTTCCCTCACTTGGATCCGAAACCAATCAAATCAAACTCGTTTTACACCAAATTCCACAGATAGGACAAACAACATATAATAAACCTGTTCCGGGCTCCGGAACCATAACACGGGCCCGGTAACAAGGTTTTCATATAATTATTCACTTTCACATTTCTTTATTATTTTTAGAAAACAATTTTCTTTAAAAATTCATTTCCTGGGCTTGGGGCCTCGGACTTCGATTGCGGGCATACACCCAAGTCTCGTATTTTCTTACGGGCCCTCCAGGACCGTCACATCACGGGTCCGAATCCGTTTATCAAAAATGTTGACCAAAGTCAACTTTATTCAATTATTCAATTCAAAAATCCCATTTTTATCAAATTTTTACATGGAAGTTTCCCGGCTACCTGCCCGAGCTGCGCACGCATATCTAAGTGAGATTAACGGAGGCTTTCGAGGCCTCAAAACACAGATTTAATTGGAATTATTAAGGATGACCTTTTGGGTCATCACAATCTCCACCTCTAAAACAAACGTTCGTCCTGGAACGGATATAGTAAAGTACCCGAGTCTTAGAAAAGATGGGGGTAACGACTCCTCATGTTGGACTCGGACTCCCAAGTAGCTGCCTCGGCAAGCTGACCCCTCCACTGAACACGGACCGAAGGATAACTCTTCGACCTCAACTGGCAAACCTGCCTATCTAATATGGCTACTGGCTCCTCCTCATAAGTCAGATCCTTGTCCAATTGGACACCGCTGAAATCAAGAACATGAGATGGATTTGCAATATACTTCCGGAGCATGGATACATGAAATACGGGATGCACTGCGGATAAATGCGGTGGAAAGGAAAGTCTGTAGGCCACCTCTCCTACTTTATCTAAAACCTCAAATGGACCAATGTACCTAGGGCTCAACTTTCCCCTCTTTCCGAATCTCATCACGCCCTTCATAGGCGACACTCGAAGGAATACCTGGTCCCCTACCATGAAAGCCAAATCTCGAACCCTACGATCTGCATAGCTATTTTGCTTGGACTGAGCTGTACGAAGCCTATCCTGAATAATCTTTACTTTATCCAAGGCATCCTGAACTAACTCATAACCTAATAATCTAGCCTCTCCGGGCTCAAACCATCCGAATGGAGACCGACATTTCCTACCATACAACACCTCATACGGAGCCATCTGAATGCTCGACTGGTAACTGTTGTTGTAGGCAAACTCTGCTAACGGCAAGAACTGGTCCCATGAACCACTGAAATCCATAACACATGCCCGCAACATATCCTCCAGAACCTGAATAGTACGCTCGGACTGTCCGTCCGTCTGGGGATGAAATGTTGTGCTCAACTCTATGTGAGTGCCCAACTCTCTTTGAAATACTCTCCAAAAATGGGAGGTAAACTGAGTACCTCGGTCTGATATGATGGATAAGGGCACACCGTGCAATCTGACAATCTCTCTAATGTAGATCTGAGCCAACTTCTCTACTGAAGATGAAACCGCCATCGGAATGAAATGTGCTGATTTG
>ML285332.1:0-24322 GCA_005239495.1 Nicotiana undulata
CAAAATAGGATGAGACATAAGAGTACGTGGAACCAGGGTCAAATAAAGCCAAAGCATCACTAAAACTGAAATAGTACTTGTAATCACTGCATCTGACGCCATAGCATCGGGCCTGGCCGGAAGTGCATAAATACGTGGCTGGCCTCCACCTGCTCGACCTCCCCCTCTAGGGCGGCCTCTAGCTGCTTGACAGGGAAAACTATTCCGCAATGCGCTTGCCTCTCGAATCAACCTCCGAAGGCTCCAAATCTACCAAGTTCAGATTGTAATCATCAATATGGGCTTAAGGAACAATTTCCAATCAAAAGATATCAATTTTACTCAAAAATCCGAAACCGGGCAAAACCCGACCCCCGGGCCTGCATCCAGAAACTCAGTAATATTTACAGAAAAGTGTTCTTCATCTTCCCACGATTCCGTACATATAAAGAAAACCAAAATCGGAGACTGTTTGACCCCTCAAATCGACCCTTGAAGGTCTCATAATCTCATGCCCCGAAATCCTATTTTTCTACTGTTTTTCATTAATTAAAGGCTGACATTATGGTCTATAATCACCCATAATCGAGCTTTAATGACTAGAACACTTACCTCAATGAAGAACAAGGATTTCCCTCTTCGAAATCGCACCCAAGAGCTCTTTTCGTACAACAATGGTGTATAAAGGGGTTTAAGTCGCGGAAGGGCTTTTTAATTAACTGCCCAGGTATTATTTATTCTCTGCGATCGCAGCCATTCCCCTGCGATAGCACATTGTTCCTCAGTTGACCTCCGTGATCGCAGCACAAGGCACGTGACCGCACAGTGTTTCCTCACACGCGCGCCAATTTCCCCTGTGCGATCGCGCAAACACACCTGCGACCGCACTGCCTATCCCCTCTATGCTCTGCGATCGCACCTACACACCTGCGATCGCAAAGAACAAACTTCACCTGCCCCAATTTACTCTCCGCGATCGCATTACTTCCCCCGCGATCGCAGTGAAGGAAATTGTTGTGCAAAAAAACCAGAAAACCAGTTATGTATTCAAGTTCAAATGAGTCCGCTAATCACCCGAAATCAATCCCGAGCCCCTCGGGACCCCAACCAAACTTACCAACATATCCCATAACATCATTCAAACTTATTTGCACTCTAAAAACATCAAAACTAACATCAAAACACCAAAATTACATCGGATTCAAGCCTAAGAACTTTGAAATTTCTAAAGTTCACCAATGATGCCGAAACTATCCAAATCAACTCCGTTTGACCTGAAATTTTGTAGACAAGTCCAAAATGATATTACGAACATGTCCCAACTGTCGGAATTCCACTCCGACCCCAATAGCCTATTTTCCACTGCCGACCGGAATCGCCAAAAACTAACTTTCACCAATTCAAGCCTAATTCTACACCGGACATCACAAAATTATTCTGAACACACTCCTAAGTCCCAAATCACCTAACGAAGCTATTCAAACCATAAAATTTGCATTTCGAGGTCGTTTACTAATAAGTCAACTCTTAGTTGACTTTTCCCATTTTAAGGCTATTCTTAAGGACTAAGTGCCTGAATTCTCATTTAACCATTCCGATTCCAAGCCTATCAACTCTAACACATTAATAACAAAATAACCAATCTATAATAAGTCAATAGCAACAGTTATAATGCAGGATTTTTTTACGTAACGACGGACCGGGTCGTTACAAAAACACCGGAGCCACTTATCAACGACTTGTGAACAAAATGTTTGGAAATAAAATAGGAAAAGCTATGAAAGTTTATATAGACGGTATGCTCGTTAAGACTTTAAATGTAGGTGATCATCTTAAATATCTGCAAGAAACTTTGGACATCCTAACGAAGCATAATATGAAACTTAATCTCGAGAAATGCGCATTCGAGGTCAACTCTGGTAAGTTTCTAGGAGTTTTGGTATCACAAAGGGGAATTGAGGTAAACCCCGATAAGATCAAGGCCATAGAATACATCTTGGACCAACTATCAAATGTGGGGAAAGTCCAAAGGCTTACGAGGAGATTGACAGCTTTGAGCAGGTCCAGTTCCCGGTCATAAAAAAAGTGTCATCATTTCTTCGCGCTGCTCAAAAAGAAAAATAATTTCGAATGGACCCCGGAGTGTCAACAGGCTTTGAGGGATTTTAAGAAGTTACTTGTCAAGCCCTCCACTACTTTAAAACCAAAAGAAGGTTAAATGTTGCTAGTTTATCTCGCGGTATCAGAAGTTGCGGTAAGTACAATTTTAGTCTGAGAGAACAAAGGTACGCAGTCTCGCATTTATTATGTTAGTAAAATTTTAACAGGAGTAGAAAATCGCTACCCACTTTGGGAGAAACTGGCCTTAGCTCTCATAGTCGCCACTCGGAAGGTGAGGCTTTACATCCAATGCCACCTAATAGTCGTGGTGACTACTTTCCCTTTGCGAAAAATCCTCCAAAACCCCGAGCTCTCGGGTAGATTGGCCGAATGGGCCGTCGATATGAGTGAATTTGACATAGAATATAAATCAAGGACTATAATTAAGTCACAATCTTGGTTGACTTCGTGGACGATTTAAGTCCGGGATTATAGTCTCTGGCAACCAAGGAGGCAGTGATGGTGTCGGAATCGACATTAGGGCTTTGGACCTTATTTACGGATGAAGCTTCCAATGTAAAAGGGTCCTGGCTCGGTATAGTCTTAATCACGCCTTCGGGGGAAATCATAAGGCAAGCCATCAGAATGGTCCCTTTAACTAACAATGAATTAGAGTATAACGCTTTGATTGCAGGGCTCGAATTGTCCTAGGGACTTGACTCCGAGTTCATCGAAATCAAATGCGACTCACAACTGGTGGTAAATCAGGTCTACGGGATCTTCGAGACCAAAGAGGAGCGCATGCAACAATACGTGGTAAAGGTTCAGGCTCTGTTGGCGCGATTCCGGGAGTGGTCAATTACTCATATCCCAAGGGAAGATAACATAGAAGATGATGCAATGGCAAACGTATGATCATCGACGGAAATAAAGGGATCGGAGTCTGGGACCGTAGTACAACTGACGAACCCAGTCATGGATACATATGGTTATTATGAGGTAATTTTGACTAATTTGGTATAGAACTGGAGAAATGAAATCATCGATTATCTCGAACAAGGGAAGCTAACTGAAGACCCCAAAGCATCCCGGGCGTTGCGTGCCAAAGCAACGCGATATAGCTTCAAGAGAGGCCAATTGTATAGAAAATATTTTCAAGGCCCACTGGCCCGATGCTTAGGGGAATTCGAAGCTAACTATGTCATGAGAGAGGTTCATGAAAGGATATGCGGCAACCACTCGGGCGTAGATTCCTTAGTGCTGTAGTTGGTAAGAGCAAGATATTATTGGCCCCGCATGGAATATAAGACGCCAAAGACTTTGTACGAAAATAGGATAAGTGCCAACGCTACAGACCTCTGGTGCATCAACCGGCAGAACCCTTACATCCGGTTCTATCCCCGTGGACATTCATGAAACAGGGGATGGACATCGTTGGACCACTTCCACCGGCTCCCGGAAAGGTAAGCTTTCTTTTAAATTTTGACTGACTATTTTTCTAAGTGGGTGGAAGCAGGTTCTTATCAGAAGATCGGAGAATGCGAAGTGGTGAGTTTCTTGTGGGAAATATAATTTTCAAGTTCGGAATACTGATAAAAAGGATTTTTACCTTGTTTTCCGCCCTTTCTTGCTTAAGTTTTGATTATAATTGTACACAAAATAGCCCCAAAAACTTACGTGTTATGCTTGTTGCAGGATTAAGCCAAAAATAATGACAAACAGTCAGAAATTTGCTCAGAAAGAAGTGAGTCTTGCACAAGTACCAAGAACATAAAAAATGTCTACCTCAAGTGTCCACCGCGACCGCGGTCCAGGCGTCGCAGTGGTAAAGTTTAGAGACTAAGTTCAAAGGCCAAGTGACCACCGCGGCCGCGGTCCAATCTTCGCGGACCGCGGTGGTGAGATTCAGAGAAGGGATTTCAAGCCAAATGCCACCGCGTCCGCGGTCCAATCTTCGCGGACCGTGGTGGAAAGATTCAGAGGACCTCATTTTTAAGCTAAAGGCACCGCGGCCGCGGTCCATTTCCCGCGGTCCGCGGTCAAGGATTTTTCAGAGACTCAGTAGCTGGGCCAAAGCCGTCCACCGCGGACCGCGGTTGCTTTTACGCGGTCCGCGGTAACCCCGCATGGGTATTTTTGTCCGGAATTTCGGCTGAGTATAAATAGCTTCTTTTGTAATTTTTTAAGGTTAAGCTTTGTATCAGCGATATTAGCAGCTCGTGAATAGTGTTCCTTTATTTTTTTTGCAATTTTCTTGAGATTTTAACATTGAATCATTGTGGTTTATGTTATAAATCATTAATATGGGTTTTACTTCATCTCTTTCATTGAATTTATCTTTGATTATGAGTAGCTAAACCCATTAGCTAGGGTTGTGGCTCAACCCTCGTGTGGGTATTTAATGGGTTTCTAAAATTAGAGCTTGGATGTTTATGGGTGTTTGTTATTTGGGCTAATTTAGGGTTTTCTTACTATAATTAGTGGTTGCTTATTGAGAAAGAGGACTTGAGTCTAGAAAATTAGTCCAACAAGGTGTAGGGACAAAATCAAGAGATTGGTAGTCCCAATCAATGGGTTGAATCCAGAGATGGTAAAACCCTACTTGAGTCCTAATTAACGGGTTAAACCTCGAGAGAGTAATACCCTACTTGAACCTAAATTGCTTGCTTATTTGACACCCAATTGGCCTCGAGAGAGGTAATTAGGGCAAAGCCACTCAAACTACCGAGAGGTATAGAGTGGTCATATTCGTGCATTGGTTATATCATTATCCCTTCGTTAAAATCCTTGCCTTAGAAATTGGAATCCGCTAAATACTCACCTAGGTGATAGTCATAACCCTAGTGCCTTTATCCTTATAGAAAACAACCTCAAAAACAAATTAGTAGTTAAATTGCTTTCAACGTAGTATAAATCATAGTTGTAGTTTGAAAACCAACAAAATATGAGAAGTGTAATTAGAAACACAAGACACCACTAGATCATATAGACACTCACTCCAATTATTAACTCCCTGAGGATTCGATCCCGACCTATCGGGTAAAAGCTGCACCGACCCTCGTCTTCCTACTCATGTAGTAGTGAGGGTGAGAGCTGATCACTTTTTGGCGCCGTTGCCGGGAATCAAACCCGGGTTACCGCGTGACAGGCAGGAATACTTCTTTAGCAATCCCATAGCTTGAGTGGTGAGAGTTTGAATTGCAAGTCCAAGTCCCGTGCCACTAGTTTAGAACTTGCCCTGAATGTTTGTCTAGGCAAAATCCTAAGTGTAGTTTGACTTGAGAGGTGATTATAGGCTCTCCTTGATTCGAATAGTGAATCAAACATTTCCATGACCTACCAATAACAATTTCCCTAGTCAACCCTTTTGAGCCTTAAACCTTTTTCTTTCAAAAACCATGCTACAATCCTTTACCCATTTTTACCCTCTCTTAGCACTCAATTTTTCCTTAGCACCAGGCAAAAGCATAAGTTTGGGGGAGAGACGAGGGATGCAATAAATTGAAAAAGAAGGCACAAAAGAAAGAAAAGGAAAGGCAATGAAAAAGAAAGAAAAGAAACATCAAAAAGCCAAAAAGAATGAACAAGTGGAAGAAATAAAGGGAATCAATGAAAGAAATGCGATTAAAGGTGTGGAATGCTTAGAAAGGAGAAAAGTGATTTGAATGAACAAAAAGGTGTGACAGTATGTCTCTCCAACCCTTCGAAAAGAGTTAAATGACTCAAGGAGTCAAGAAAATGTGAAACAAAAATGAAGTGCTTAAGGAAAGATAGAACTCACTTTGACCAAATACTTCCTACCCTTGACCAAAAGCCTTCATCATGTGCCCACAAAAGCCCTATATGATCTCGAGTTGAATGAAACTTACATTAGTGGTGACTTACATAAGGGGCAAGCTTATGGTACTTTGAGCCGGACTTGAGTCTTTTCTTTGAGAGAGATGAGTGAACTCCCATTTTCCTCGTTCTGAGCGTTACAATTCTAAAAGTGAGGTGCTTAGGGAGAGTTGAGGGGTATGAGTTTGGGTTCCACAATGACCAAAGTGGTAGTATGAGTTTCGTTGATGAGTCGTGTCAACTCTTGATGGTCTTGTGTTGCACTTAAATCCATGGTTTTAAAAGGGTCAAATGTTGTTAATGATTCATTTTCATTGAGGGCAATTGTTAGTCCCAATTGATGCTAGTAGAGGTTACCTTAGGACAGCCGAAGTTTCTTGGAATTACACAAAGGGGTGTGGCTTATTTTGTTTGCTTGAGGACAAGCAAAAGCTTAAGTTTGGGGGAGTTGATAACTAGAATTTTTACCTTGTTTTCCGCCCTTTCTTGCTTAAGTTTTGATTATAATTGTACACAAAATAGCCCTAAAAGCTTACGTGTTGTGCTTGTTGTAGGATTGAGCCAAAAATGATGACAAACAGTCAGAAATATGCTAAAAAAGGAGTGAGTCTTGCACAAGTACCAAGAACATCAAAAAGGCCTATCTCAAGTGTCCACCGCGACCGCGGTCCAGGCTTTGCGGTCCGCGGTGGTAAAGTTCAGAGACTCAGTTCAAAGGCCAAGTGACCACCGCGGCCGCGGCCCAATCTTCGCGGACCGCGGTGATGAGATTCAGAGAAGGAANTGGCCGCGGTCCAATATTTGCGGACCGCGGTGGTGAGATTCAGAGAAGGGATTTCAAGCCAAATGCCACCGCGGCCGCGGTCCAATCTTCGAGGACTGCGGAGGCAAAATTCAGAGGACCTCATTTTAAGCTAAAGGCACTGCGACCGCGGTACATTTCCCGCGGTCCGCGGTTAAGGATTTTTCAGAGACTCAGCAGCTGGGCCAAAGCCGTCCACCGCGAACCGCGGTCACTTTTACGCGGTAACCCCGCAGGGGTATTTTTTTCCGGAATTTCGGCTGAGTATAAATAGCTTCGTTTGTAATATTTTAAGGTTAAGCTTTGTATCAACGATAGTAGCAGCTCGTGAATAGTGTTCCTTTACTGCTTTTTGCAATTTTCTTGAGATTTTAACATTGAATCATTGTGGTTTATGTTATAAATCATTAATATGGGTTTCACTTCATCTCTTTCATTGAATTTATCTTTGATTATGAGTAGCTAAACCCATTAGCTAGGGTTGTGGCTCAACCCTAGTGTGGGCATTTAATGGGTTTCTAAAATTAAGGCTTGGATGTTTATGGGTGTTTGTTATTTGGGCTAATTTATGGTTTTCTTGCTATAATCAGTGGTTGAAAACACTAATTGACCTTCAACTGACTTGGGTCCTTCTAGAGAAAGAGGACTTGAGTCTAGAAAATTAGTCCAACAAGGAATTGGGACAAAATCAAGAGATTGGTAGTCCCAATCAATGAGTTGAATCCAGAGATGGTAAAAACCTACTTGAGTCATATTTAACGGGTTAAACCTCGAGAGAGTAATACCCTACTTGAACCTAAATTGCTTGCTTATTTGACACCAATTGGCCTCGAGAGAGGTAATTAGGGCAAAGCTACTCAAACTACCGAGAGGTATAGAGTGGGAAATTTCGTGCATTGGTTATATCATTATCCCTTCGTTAACATCCTTGCCTTAGAAATTGAAATCCGCTAAATACTCGCCTAGGTGATAGTCATAACCCTAGTGCCTTTATCCTTATAGAAAAAAACCTCAAAAAACAAATTAGTAGTTAAATTATCTTCAACGTAGTATAAATCATAGTTGTAGTTTGAAAACCAACAAAATATAAGAAGTGTAATTAGAAACACAAGACACCACAAGATCATATAGACACTCACTCCAAATATTAACTCCCTGAGGATTCGATCCCGACATATCGGGTAAAAGCTGCACCGACCCTCGTCTTCTTACTCATATAGTAGTGAGGGTGAGAGCCGATCAAATACAAAAGAGATAGCATGCGACAATGGGCCACAGTTTGTTGGTGCAAAAGTTACAAAGTTTGTCGAAGATTTAAAAATAAAGAGGATCACATCTTCACCTTATCATCCAAGCGCAAAAGGTCAAGCGGAGTCAACGAACAAAGTGATTATTCAAAACCTCAAGAAAAGGTTGGAAGCGGCTAAAGGGTAACTGGCCCAAGGAATTACCCGGAGTTCTATGGGCATACTGAACTACGACCAAGTCGAGCACAGGAGAAACCCCTTTTTCCCTCGTGTACGGTGCAAAAGCTTTAATCCTGGTGGAAATAGGGGAACCCACTTGAGATATTTCCATGCAGATGAAGAATCGAACAACGAAGTAATGTTAGTCAACTTGGAATTGCTCGATGAATGCAGGGACTTGGTGCATGTAAGAATGGTAGCTCAAAAACTGAGAATGGAGAGATATTATATCGAAGAGACAACATCCGTTATTTCAAAGTAGGAGATTTGGTCCTAAGAAAAGTAACTCAAAACACCTAGGAGCTCAACGTGGGAAGGCCCCTATCGAGTTTCAGCTATCACCGGGACATGTTCATACGGGTTGGAAAACCAAAATGGAGAAAAGTTGACCAGCAATTGAAACGTGGAACACCTCAAAAGATATTATTTCCAATGAACATTATTCGATCAAAAAATATGTGTTGCACTCTTTTTCCATTTGTTAAGTTTTTGCCCCAATTGGGTTTTTCTAGGAATTTTTTATAAGGCAACAACAGAAAGCATACTACGAAGAAAACAATAATAAGACCATTAATAGCAAGGCACACAAGAAAAGATCCACTCAGGGATGGTTAGATATTCTTTTTCTCTATAGCAAATTCCCACTGGGAAGATAAAATTGCTATTGAGCAAAGGTTACCCGAACGTTCATGAGCATAAACCACTAGAGGGTTGTGTAACGATCTGACCGATCATTTTGAGCATTTATACTCCGCTCGGTTGTTTTAGCGTATGAATAGATCTGTATGGTAATTTTGGACTTAGTAGCATGTTTGGAAATCATTTGGAAGTCTGTAGTTTAATTAGGCTTGAAATGGCTAAAACGGAAATTTAAGTTTGGAAGTTTGACCGGGGAGTTGACTTTTTGATATCAGGATCGAAATCCTATTCCGGAAATTGGAATAGCTCCATTATGTCATTTATGACTTGTGTGCAAAATTTGGGGTCAATCAAACGTGATTTGGTAGATTTCGGTATCGGTTGTAGAAGTTTGAGGTTTCAAGTTCATTAAGCTTGAATTGGTATGCGATTCATGTTTTTGTTTTTATTTGATGTGATTTCAGGGCTCGACTAAGTTTGTATGGTGTTTTTAGGACTTGATGGTACCTTTGGTTGAGGTCCCGGAGGCCTTGGGTGTGTTCGAAGGTGAGTTTGAGCGAGTCCGGGCATTTCGGCACTTTGATATTATTCTGGTACTTTTTGAAGTGCGGACCACATATTTTGGAGTGCTGAGGCGAAGGAGAGGTTCAGACCACACATAAAAGTGAGGATCGCAGCAGAAAAATGCGGACCTCAGAGGCGGAGTGCGGACCGCACAATTTTATGTGCGGACGCACATTAGGGAGTTCTGCATATTCACTGGTCAGACATTAGAGGCTTATATCTTTTGATACACAAGGAATTTGGAGATGATTCAAAGCGAAAGTTGTAGCCCTTCATGTCCAGTTTCCAGAAAAGTAAAGAAATCATCATTTGGACATATGTAGAGAAAGTTATGGCATTTTTACTGAAGCCTGGTAGTAGAGAAGTTGTGAAGTGCGACCGCCCTTGGAAATGTGCGGACCGCACATTAGGAGGTCAGAGGGTGTACTATATAAACGAGGCTTAGGGTATTATTTCACATTTTGACCTTGAGAGCTTGGTTTGTGACGATGTTTCGTGGGTTTTCCAAGAAATTCATCGGGGTAAGTGATTCTAACTCAGATTTGGTTAATATACATGAATATAACATTGTATTCATCATTTAATTAGTATTTTGAGATGAAAATTGGGGGTTTTGGCCTAAAGTTTCATAATATGAATTTTTGAGTTTTGAACATCGATTTTGAGTCAAAATTGAGTGAAATTAGTATGGTTGGACTCGTAATTGAATGGATTATCGGATTTTGTAAGTTTTGTCGGGTTTCGAGGTGTGGGCCCGGGTTGGGCTTTTTGGGCGATTTCGGGTTTTGATTTAAGATTTGATCTTTTACAATCGGGATTGGTTCCTTTAGCATTTTTTGATGTATTTGAATTGTTTTTTGTTAGTTTTGAGCCATTCGGAGGCCGGAACGCACGGGATGGCATCTTTGGAGCATCGCTTAGCTTGCTCGGCATTGGCATTGGCTCGTTCGAGGTAAGTAACTCTTCTAAACTTAGTGTTGAGGATATGAAACCTCGGAATACGTGTTATGTGATTGGTATTGAGGTGACACACATGCTAGGTGACGGGCGTGTGGGCGTGCACCCTGTGAATTTGGACTCTATTATTTCCATGGCACTTTATAGTGGCCCTATTTTGTTGATATCTATGTTTTCACCATGTGATAAAGTAACTAAGCTGTCAATCATACTAAATATCATGTTTAGGCTTTATGCTGATATTATTATTTTTTTGACCCATAGTGGTCGTTTTTTGCTGTCATCTCACTGATTTTATTGATATTTCAAACTCAGTCATATGCATGCATTCATATCATATCTCAGTCTCAGTTGTTATTTATTGATACATCATATCATTGTTGTCGGGCTAGTTTCATGACATTTTGAGCCCGTGAGTGAGACTGGAGAGATTGATGACTGAGTGAGGCTGAGAGCCTGATTATGAGTGATAGTTATGGGATCGGGCTGCACGCCGCAACATGTTATATCAATTTATGTCTGGATCTGGCTTATGATAGCGCTTGGGCTGTAAGAGACCCTTCGGAGTCTGCACACCCCCAGTAAGCGCGGTTGATTATATTGAGGGGTGGATCTTCTTTGGGCATGGATCTTGTCTGTAGCATTTATATACATGGAGATGGATCTTCTCCATGGGGTCAGATTGGCTTTTTCTCAGCATTAAGTGACCGATGGTTAGTGATGTATATATTCCAGGATGGATCTTCCCTGGTCCGTATGGGCCATATACAATACTGAGTGGTTGAGCATGATGAGTGGAAGGTGTGATACCGTGAGATTGAGTACTCTGAGAGTGTGAGTACATGACCCTCCACGGCGGCGGCGCCCGCCGGAATTCGCCACCGTCGGCGGCCGTCGTCCAAACCACCCCATTTTTTCACCATCTCTTCCTCTCAACCTCCTCTCCATGAATCCAAGCCTTATATCCTCTAGAACTCCACCAATCTCCATAAATCTAAGGAAAACCGAAACCCTAGGCCCTCTTTCTTTTTGAAATTCTCCGCAAACCAAACCATCTCACTCCACAATACCTACATTAATGGGTATATCTCTTCAAGACCTACCCATTGATGTCAATTTCACCCCAAAAATCCGGCAATGAAATTTCGACGACCACGCTGCCACCACCCGCCGCCGCCATTGCCACCCCGCTGCCGTCCACCACTCACACCAACCTCTGTAACTTGTTTCATATCATAAACACGACCCCACAACCCTGTTTTCTCCTTGGCATAATTGGAATTAATTTCGGCATGCCGGACTTCCATTTTCCAATAAATGTCATTGAGAAAATAGTGCTCGAGGAGTCTTGTTGCAGTTCATGTTGTCTCGGGATTTGAGGGCAGCCGTATGGATCGCTCGGTACAACCCCTGACTTTTTATTTATTTGCTTATTTATTCTTTTAGCTTCTAAGTTTTGCTTTTTAGTTTCTGGTTTTGTTGGTTTATTTCTTGTATCGATAGTAAGATTGTTGATTGGCCGCCTCAGATTAGCATAGTTGATTGATTGGATTGTAATCGACCAATCTGATTTTAGTGTCGTCGAATTGTTAGCTTAGTTAATCAATTGTTTATTTGTTGAACGTCGTCGTCCGATTGTTAGCAATGCTCGTCTAATCTCTGTTTTTAGCATCAGTTTGTGAATTCAGTTGTTTGTTCTTTATATGGTTAGTTTGCACGAATCTGTTTTAATGAATTTGGTTTGAGTTTTAGTTCCATTTGAAGTCTTGTTTTTGTTTTGTCAGTTGTTAAATTTTTTTATAGTTTGTTTTGGTTCAAAATCAATAGGGTGGTTTGTTAAAAGCTAAAGTGTAGGTATGTTTGATAATGAGTGTAGGGCCTTTGTTTGGTTGTTTTTACTGTTGAGGATTATTTGGGAGTACAATACTCCAAAATTCTCACCATATTTGGTGAGGAAAAACTGTTCATTGAACAAAATTCTGGTTTTGGACAGATTTTTGGTCAAAAATTTATCATTTTGGACAGATTTTTGGCCAAACAAAATCTGTCCCAAAAGTCTTTTTTCTCCTATATAAAGAGGAGGTCTTTCCACACTATGAGGACTCTCTGACACTCTAAAAAAAAAACACAATCTACTACACAATTGCTGAACTTTTTACACACTAAAAACACAAACTTTGAGAGTAAAATCAGCAACTTAATATATATATATATATATATATATATATATATATAGCAAGCTGAAATTTCAGATCTTGGTGAGTACTATTTGAGTGCAAAAACCCTCACAAAAATAGAAATATCCATTAGGCAATGTGTGAAGTTGATATGTACTAGTTTCAAGCATCTTTGTTGAGTTTTCTGGGTTGTCTTAACACTTGAGTTGCTGCTGTTTCCATTGTATTTGCTGCTGAATTTCTGTTGCTGCACTGCTGTATTTTATCATTTTGCAAACCAGGTAACTTTCAAATTCTTATATTGCAGATTCTTGATGATAATAAGAAGGATTTGATCCCGGTTTGGTTGATGGAACACATTAGATTTGATTTTGTTTCAAGATGAATGTTATATTACTGTTATCATCATGTAAATATGTCAGAAATTAGTTCAATTATCGTTTTCTTCTTTATATATATATGATTGAAATTGCATTTTTGTTAAGTTTACTTAGTTTAAGGAAAAGATAAAGACCTCATTTTTAACCATGTTTGTTAGTTTTGGATCTTTTATGTGAGTTACTTTTAAGGTTCATGTATAATTATTTAGGAAAGACTTCTAGCTTCAAATGTTTTGATGCTTTAAATTACAATCAACATAATGGTATACTATGGTTCTTCTATTTAGCATTAGAGTATTACCATTTTTATTTTTGTAGTTTTTTATAATTAGTTGCGATTTGTAATTATAAAAGTGAATTCAATTGCTTAGGGTGTTTGCGTTACTTATGAGTTTATAGTCTGATTAGTGCCATGTTGGTGTAAATGAGTAGAAATATTATGTTAGTCCTTGAGAATTAAGTTGATTAAGGAGATGAAAGAGCATAGATAATAATTTAGCATATGAGTTTCTTTTATGAAAAATAATTTTAATGTGGACATCAATGTGATGAGCAATTTGGGTTGGACATGAGCCCATTGACTCCATAAGCCCAATGGTGGGCTGCTGCCTCATTTTAATAACCCCCACAAGTCCCAACCTTTTTTTTAGTTTTAAACAATGTAAGTTAATAATTTTCCCGCACTAACCTCATCTTTTAAATTAGTAATCATGATTATCGCAAAATTATTCCAATTAGCCATACATCACTCATTTTGAATTTGTGAATAATTTTCTCAAGTTAGAAAATGAACCATCAATTTAGAAATATAAAAAAAAATGCTTTTCTTTGATTAATTCCATAACGTAGTTGTTTTTTAGTTAGTAAATTCTTATCGCCAAGGTGTTTCAATTAGCCATACATTACTCATTTTGAATTTGTAAATAATTTTCTCAAGTTAGAAAATGAACCATCAATCTACAAATAAAAGAAATGCTTCTCTTTGATTAATTCCATAACGTAGTTTCCTTTTTTTTTTTTTTGAGTTAGTAAATTATTTTTTTAGGATAATAATGGTAATAGTCTAGTCGAATTTCAAACATGAAACGAAAAATTATTATTTCTTCAAATATTGGTCAATTTTTTTTTAGCCATTAAATAAATTCAATAAAATCATTTATTTATAAATATTTTTTTTTAAAAAAAATAATTACTTTCTTCTTAACCGATGTCGGGAAGACTCGCTTCAGAATAAAGACATAAATAAATAGTCAAGGTCGATAGGACTCGTCTTGTTCCAATTCTTTCAAATAAATAAAGTTTTATTTAATTAACTTCGAGTAGGCTCCAGTTATAGGTGCGACACACTAGCTAAGGTCGGGGATACTCGTCTTGGTTAGTGTAAGCTAGGGTCGGGGATACTCGTCTTAGTTTGAGATTAATGAAGTCATCAACAATAAAAGCGGACATAGGCAAAACATGAGAACTAAATGAAACATAGTTTATTTAAAATTAATTTAAAGCCAAATGTAATCAATAAAGCGACCGTGCTAGAACCACGGGACTCGAGGAATGCCTTACACCTTCTCCCCCGTCAACAGAATTCCTTACCCGGACTTTGCTTTCGCATACCAATAATAAAAGAGTTAAATCTTCCTTTGACTAGAGATTCAAATAAAAGGTAACTTGGAACACCGAAAAATTAATTCCAAGTGGCGACTCTGTAAATAAAATAATCCATACTCAAATTTGTCACTTTAATTGGAAAACCCCTTTAACCCACAATCCATAACACATATCATCTTTTGGGGGTAGAAAAAGGGGTGTGACAGGCACGGGTTGTTCGGTCCGTTTGATCAGTTTAATTGAGATTTGAGCAGAGTAAGTGACTCTCGAGAATGATTCTATTAGATTCAAGATCTATATTTAACAATTGGGAATCTTCAGGATGTGTATTTGGCTGAAAACTGAGTTTTACATTGGATGGTGTCAAGACTTGTGGCATTTCTATATCATTATAAATTCTATATTTCAGTATCAGGGAGGTGAAGGTAATGGATTTAGATTCGCAGAAAGTCTCTTCAGAGTAAGTATTTGGGTTTTGGTACTTTTGGGATACTTAAGAGGGAATTCAGTGACTTATGAGCCTTAGGACGGTGTGGTTCTATGCTAAAGTTTGTGGGGCAAGCTTTAGTTAAGGTTAGTAGTGTTCTAGCAAGGGAAAGTATCAATTTGAAGGCAATTCGGAAGGAACTCGGAGAATTAGGACAAGTTGGTAGTAGATTGGACCTGCACATTAATGGATATGATCGATTCTTTAGGTGCTTATGATGTGGCTAGTCTCTACAGGTGTCTCGTGGTAATGCTCTTGGGTTTTGGTGACCTGCGTGGCTCAGTTGAGTTAGGGAGATTTAGTTCTTACGGCTTGATTATGTGAAAATGGATTTGAAAGTATTCTCGATGGTTTCTACCATGGTTTGAGATGTATACTTCCTATTGGTGAGTGGAACATGTTGCATATTGAGATTTTCTCCTGGATGGGATCAAATGGAAGATTCTTAGCTAATTGAGTATGTAGTTTGCTTGCGACTTAGAGTTGATTTTGAGATTTTTGTATTTTTTATATGATGGCATAATAGGTGTGTTGTGTTATGTAGGATTGAGATTTGCATGTGCAAGGTCACGATTCATTTTTGAAGGGAAAATCATAAAATTCTTAGGCAGCATGGACGGTTTTAGATTACTAGGTAAATGACATTACTATTTGGTATGGTTTGATGATAGTGTACATTTCAGAAGGGACAATGTGTTTTGATTTATGGATACTCCATTGGCACTGCGACACTCTTCTGGTTGATCGACTGTTGATATTCAACTTTGTCATGAGGCACGGAATAATTATAGAAGTATTATGCGGGAGATGAGCGCGTGTATGAGATGCATTGAACATTTAGGCGGTGGAGTTGAGATCAGATATGGTGATTCGTATATTCTATGGATTTGGAGACTGTGAGTTCTAATAAACATGTTATTTCGTAGTTGTTGACTGTGAAGATGTGGACAAAGCTAGCCAGATGATAGTATGTGTTATGATTTAGTCATTGTGGACTTTTGGAGGGTTATTTAACTATTTGTGGGTGTCTAGAGTTGACTTGTGGGTCTATTGGTAGGCCTAATTAGGATGTGCATTCTATACCGAGCCGGATTGGTTGGCTCCATACTGCTATTATTGAGGGATGTGCCCTTCGGTTGTTATTGAGCTTATTTGTGTTCTGAAATGATCGTTGAGTTAATCTTCTATGCTAAGAAGAGTTGTGACTCGTTGGTTATATGCACATATGGTACGGTTCCATTCGGTCGTATAGCTGAATTTGAGTGAGATGAGTAATTGGGTATTGCATGATTGATTGTGCGCTGGCTATGTTCTTTCCAGATTGTGGTGCTGTGTTATTTTCTCTCCGGGGTTATGGTAGTGCATTTTGGGTACTTGATGTCGAATTTCGCGTGGTTGTTGATTTTGAGCAAGGTGGCTTGAGGTATATGCCGTAGACCAGCGTTTGGATGGGGTCACACATTTTATCGGAGTTATATTGAGGTATGATCCTTCGTACTAGATTTTTGTGTTTCGGTTCTGCGGTGTGTGATGGGTTCTTAGCATTGCGTTGTGGTAGTAACCGTTGAGCTTGCGCGACGGTTCTCTCATTTGGGTTATTTTCCATGATTGAGTACATTTGGAATGTTGTTATTTGGTGCACAGATTGCACAGGTTGTGGCTTTAGATTGTATTGATGTGTCATGTCACTAGAGTGGTCTTGTTGGATGAGTTGGGGTCTCCGGACCTAGAATGAATACTATCGGAATGGATTACAACATGTTGGAAGGATAATATTGAAAGTCGGCTTAGAAAATTTGCTGTAGTTCTTGTCGAAGGAGAGGGGGCTCCATGACTTGTTGACCTGACGAATGGTTATGAGTTTCTGCGTGTTTCTTTCATCATTGGCAGTATATGAAGGTGTTAGAACGAGGCTTTATTTGGTAAGAGGTTTATCACCGGCATTGGGCTATTTTGAGCAGCTACTGTGATTAGAAATTATCGCTATGAGTATTTGAGTTATGTGGAATATCATGTGATTACATCTTGGGTTATGGTGAAGACTTGATACACCTTGTTCACACTCATATAGTGTGTGTATGCGAGATTCTAATCTTATAGAAATTTCGGATGTTGGAAATTGGCTATGAGGTTTAGGGACTAGGATGAATTATGAAATTTCTGTTATATTGTGTTATCAGACCTAAATGGGATAGGGTGACGTCGGATCACCCCCGAGTATGTGCATGGTGAGGTTACACAACTGTTGATGGCTTTGAGAACAACTCTTGGCACGTTCGAGGACGAACATGTGTTTAAGTGGAGGAAAATGTAACAACCCGACCGATCATTTTAAGCATTTGCACTCCGCTCGGTTGTTTGAGAACATGAAATGCTCCGTATGGTGATTTTGGACTTAAGAGCGTGTTCGGGAACCATTTGGAAGTCTGTAGTTAAATTAGGCTTGAAATGGCTAAAACGGAAATTTAAGTTTGAAAGTTTGACCGGGGAGTTGACTTTTTGATATCGGGATCGAAATCTGATTCAGGAAATTAGAATAGCTCCATTATGTCATTTATGACTTGTGTGCAAAATTTGGGGTCACTCAGACGTGATTTGGTAGATTTCGGCATCGGTTGTAGAAGTTTGAGGTTTTAAGTTCATTAAGCTTGAATATAATTGGTATGTGATTCATGTTTTTGTTGTTGTTTGATGTGATTTGAGGGCTCGACTAAGTTTGTATGGTATTTTTAGGACTTGATGGTACCTTTGGTTGAGGTCCCGGAGGCCTCAGGTGTGTTCGGAGGTGAGTTTTGAGCGAGTCCGCGCATTTCGGCACTCTGATATTGTTTTGGTACTTTTGGAAGTGTGGACGCCACATTTTGAAGTGCTGAGGCGAAGGAGAGGTGCGGACCGCACATAAAAGTGCGGACTGCAGCAGAAATATGCGGACCTCAAAGGAGGAGTGCGGACCGTACAATTTTATGTGCGGCCGCACATCAGGGAGTTCTGCAGATTCGCTGGTCCAACTTCGGAGGCTTATATCATTTTATCCACAAGGAATTTGGAGATGATTCAAAAGCAAAAGTTGTAGTTCTTCGTGTCTAGTTTTCAGAAAAGTAAAGAAATCATCATTTGGACATCTCTAAAGAAGGTTATGGCCAATTCACCGAAGCCTGGTAGTAGAGAAGCTATGAAGTGCGGCCGCACAATTTTTGTGCGACCGCACTTGGAAATGTGCGGACCGCACATTGGGAGGTCAAAGAGTGTACTACATAAACGAGGTGTAGGGTATTATTTCACATTTTGGACCTCGGGAGCTCAGTTTGTGACGATATTTCGTGGGTCTTCCAAGAAATTCATCGGGGTAAGTGATTCTAACTCATATTTGGTTAATATATATGAATATATCATTGTTTTTATCATTTAATTAGTATTTTGAGATGAAAATTGGGGGCTTTGGCCTAAAGTGTCATAATATGAATTTTTGAGTTTTGAACATTGATTTGGAGTCGGAATTGAGTAAAATTAGTATGGTTGGACTCGTAATTGAACGGGTTATCGGATTTTGTGAGTTTTGTCGGGTTCCGAGGTGCGGGGCCGGGTTGGAATTTTTGGATCGATTTCGGGATTTGATTCAAGATTTGATCTTTTACGATCGGGATTGGTTCCTTTAGCATTATTTGATGTATTTGAATTGTTGTTGGTTAGTTTCGAGCCGTTCAGAGGTCGAAACGCACGTGATAGAATCTTTGAAGCATCACTTGGCTCGCTCGGCATTGGCATTGGCTCGTTCGAGGTAAGTAACTCTTTTAAACTTAGTGTTAAGCGTATGAAACCCCGCGATACGTGTTATGTGATTGGTATTAAGGTGATGGGCGTGTGGGCGTGCACCCTGTGAATTTGGACTCTATTATTTCCACGGCACTGTATAGTGGCCCTATTTTGTTGATATCTATGTTTTCACCATGTGATAAAGTAACTGAGCTGTCAATCATGCTAAATATCATGTTTAGGCTTTATGTTGATATTGTTTGGACCCATAGTGGCCGTTTCTTGCTGTCATCTCAATGATTTTATTGATATTTCGTACTCAGTCATATGCATGCATTCATATCATATCTCAGTCTCAGTTGTTGTTTATTGGTACATCATATCATTATTGTCGGGCTAGTTTCATGACATTTTGAGCCCGTGAGTGAGACTGGAGAGATTGATGACTGAGAGCCTGATTATGAGTGACAATTATGGTATCGGGTTGCACGCCGCATCATGTTATATCGATTTATGCCTAGATCTGGCTTATGATAGTGTTTGGGCCGTAGGAGCCCCTCCTGAGTCTGTACACCCCTGGTGAGCGCGGTTGATTATATTGAGGGATGGATCTTCCCTGGACATGGATCTTGTCTGTAGCATTTATATACTTGGATATGGATCTTCTCCATGGAGCCGGATTGGCTTTTCCTCGGTACTGAGTTACTGATGGTAGTGATGTATATTTTTCGGGATGGATCTTCCCTGGGCCATATGGGCCATATACAATACAGAGTGGTTGATCGTGATGAGTAGAAGGTGCGAGACAATGATATTAAGTACTCTGAGAGTGTGAGTACATAATTCATCCCCGAGATACATGGCATTTGCATGCACACATGACATACATGCACAAAGATGCATTTTCCCTCACGCTATATGGTATCACGTCATTCATGACTTATTGTACATTGAAATGTGGGCATAGAGAGGGATTTTATACTTGTTATCTGGAAAGAAAATGAAACATTTTATTTATTGTGGAAAGGCTATTTGGAAAAATTACAGTTTTTAAACTTACTCGTATTTTTGGCATTTTCGGTAAAAGATTTAGATTTTCTTACTAAGATACTTGAAAGCATGACCATTTTCTGGAACTGTAAACGAGCTTAGCACTTTTACTTCAGAGATACCTTTTGTTACCTGTATTATGCTATTATGAACTGTTGTAGAATACCGGTATTGGACCCGACCTTGTGATAGCTCGCCACTACTTTCAACCTAAGGTTAGGTTTGTTACTTACTCAGTACATGGGGTCGGTTGTACTGATACTACACTTCTACACAATGCATGCAGATGTTAGTTGTTGTTGTTGCCGTGTTCGATGGTTGTTGGATTTGAAGATGTACCCGCGTCCCTGTTTCGGCTGCCTCTTTTGTTCCGGGTAGCCTTAGATTCTAAAGCTCTGTTTATGTACTTTTCAAACAGACTATGTATTTATTTCATTTCCGCTTTGTATACTCTATTCGTAGAAGCTCATGATTTGTACTACTAGTTCTTAAAAAATGTATAAAAGTCAGATAATCTCTTTACTTTACAGTCTTGTTAATATTATTGAAATTGGGTAATTATTAGTTGGCTTACCTAGCAGGTTGGGTTAGGTGCCATCACAACTAGAGGATTTGGGGTCGTGACAGGTTGTTAGATAGTCCTTCGCTCTATATCATAGATTCTTAAGAGGAAGTAAAGCGTGTTACCAAGTTAAGGATTATCTAGCAATGCATTAGTGGAATCTTCGAAGATACAAAACTTCCAGTGTTTCAATTCGCACTCTTCGCATTCGAACACTTAGGAGGGGGGGGGGGATGATATGAGGATACGACAACAATGACTTCCACATCGACCGGAAAACGAAAATCGTAAATATACTTGCATCATCGGGACTGTGCGACCAGCCCCGTAGAAACAAGTTGTACAAGTCAGCCATAAGTAATGGCAATTTCTTTTCACCATAGCAAATGCTTATGTACTTTTTGGAAATAGAAGGAATAAAATAAAATGAAATCCTTTTATTTTTATCTTATTTTTTGTCTGAATGATGAATTAACTTTGTCATTTGAAAGTTAAACAAGTACTTCAAATGGTAGTGCCGTAATGAACATGAGACGTCCTCTTCAAGAACACAGTAAACATAAGAGGGCTCTCTCTTATAAAAACTCTCACGCTAATGGGTTGGTTCCGAAAGAATTTATGTTCGGAATAAAAATTCCATCAGCGCAAGATACACTCGAAGCCGTACACGAAGGGACGCAAAAAGTTAACTTGCTCAAATACTTATCAAAGCCCTCACGGAAAATGGCTGATGCCCTGAGCCAAAAATGTTTTCAGGGAGAATACACCCAAAACTTCACATAATAAGACGTAAAACAGAAAAGCTTGCGCAAAATTCTTAAGCAAAAGGAAGAAAGTGCAAATATTAAAGACTTGCATAAATATTCAAACAAAAGGAAGACTCAAATAATACTTGAGCAAAAGATGTTTTTATTTACAAAAACATGTCAAAACGGCACAGGTACAAGAATTGAAAAAGAAAATATGAAAAGCAAGATGCAAGTTAGATAAAGGAAGCTTGAAAAATCATGAAATATAAGGGAGAAGGTTGATACATATAAGTTAAAGTTTTGGCGGCTAAATTCAGGGCCATGATTACCTCGATAATTGGCAAAGTTGTGCTGAATCATGGGATGGCGCGTGTTGGGGGCATTAAATGCGGAGATGCGTATGTCTAATCAACCGTCAGAAGCCTTCAGAGGGAATTATAGTAATTTCCGCCAAACGAGTGTTTCTACCAACTTTCCGGTGCTACCGGAAAGCAGGAGGACTATCTGTATAGGATAAAATATGCTATGATACGTGTTCGTCCAAAAAA
Source organism: Nicotiana undulata (assembly GCA_005239495.1). NCBI lineage: Eukaryota > Viridiplantae > Streptophyta > Magnoliopsida > Solanales > Solanaceae > Nicotiana > Nicotiana undulata. The sequence continues at coordinate 21,656 of ML285332.1, forward strand.
GGGACACGCGAAACCCAAGACTGGGGATGGCCAAAGACCAAAAGCAAGTGTTTCGTTTGTCACCCGAAAGAATAACGCTCATAAAGATGTGATAAATGTTCTTCGCCCAGTAGCATTTAATATAGAATATTCCATGATTACCCATTACAGGGAATTTGACATTTACGTTCACTGTTATAGCTTCATCAATGTCCCTAATAATTGACATTAAAGAAGGGCATGATTCTAGGACCTCCTTCCCTAGACATAGCTATAAATAGTGAGCTCAGTTATCATTGTAAGTGACACGAATTTTCTGGCAAACTTACGCTACATTCTATATAAAGCTTAATACAATTTTATCTTCTTACTTTTTGATTTCGTTGTTGTTGTGCCCAGAAACCCTGTTCCCGGAATTGTTTCTTCTGCTGTTTCATCTACATCCTAAGGCTAAAATATCGCATAATTTTTCGATTATTATTATTTCAGGATTTAATTAATTTACTTGTCTAGAAACCATGTATAAATTCGACAGTATTATTTTACGGGTAAACAATAATTGTTCGGTAACAGCTAACTAATACCTAGCGTATTAGGATTTTAATAACAACCAACAAGTATATTAAAAATTTGATAACGACAAAAACCCCTAATAAATCTGTATTGTCTAGTTTTTACCATTTCAAGTTAAGGCAAAATAAAATAATGAATGAGACTCCTTTTTGAGATATTGACTAGTTTCTCCACCAAGAGTTCACTAAGAGAAGAAGTTAAATTCCTATTGGCATATATAATTGGGATTTCAATTGCTCGTTCTGAACAGTTTGTCTGGATGCTTCATACCACTTATATTGTTTTTTAATGTATTGTATCATATTGTATTGTATTTTATTATATTGTTTTAATCTATACAACATTACAAAGAAAAAGTAGAGTAGGAGGTACAGTAATATTAAAAAGGTAGTATGAAGAGTAAAATAGAAATATAATAAGAGCAAGATGAGAAAAAAATAAAATAACAACGCTTCACACTAAATCGACCGTTACGTAAAAGGGGTCTTTTTGTCATTACATAACAATGAATTTAACGGTACGATACAATAAAATTAAACTAACAGTCAAAATAAATATTATATTTGAAGTTATGTTACAGTACATTACGACAATACATAACAACTATCCAAACAAACTGGCCATGAACGAGCGTTTGTATGTTATGGTTGAGCACTCTCGAAATAGTGGGAGAAGATGAGTCATTGCTGATGGAGGGAACCTACATAAATATATAATATAGCTAAATGATGCAATAATTTGCACGTATAATCTACTTTTGGTAGTATTTTTTAGTTTCCTTCTATTTTCTCTTGCCCAACTTGTTATAGAATAGGAATGTTGGAGTTTGTGGACTAAGATGAAAGAGGAAAGTCAAGAAGTCAAAACCCTTATTACAAATTAAGAAAGCTATGATAATGAGTTGACAAATACCATATTGGGAATGTACAAATATACTAACACGTACTGGCAACCAACTAATCAAATAAATAAATTAAAGAAGCCAACTAAAATACCACGATCAATTAAGCAAATCTTCAGTCAAATGAAAAACCAGAAATGACCTTTTCCATTTTATTGCTGAAAGAACAAAGAATCGATCAGAGGAGCACTCTAGGAATGTTCTTTATTAGTTTTATGTACATTATATAATCAATCATCTCTGCCACCCTATGAGCACTACTTTCATCCTCCGTTTTAATTTATATGACAGTGTTTGACTAGACATGAAATTTAAGAAAGAAATACTTTTGGAACTTAGGATCTTAGAGACCTTTTGAACTTGGGACAGGGGCGTATGCAAAAAAATTTGTAAGTGATGTCGAAATTTATAGAAAACGGGAATAAATAACATTAATTATCGTATTTCTAGACATTAAATAGCTTTAGCCCATTAGTTTGGTTGAGTTTCAAGTTAGAAAAGGTGTTGAGTTCAATTATACTTAATCACAAATTTTAAATATAGAGGCTCTTTCAAATATTTAGAAAAACTACATGTTAGTTGCGATTTGAACCCTCTGACCTCTTAGAGCAAAATTATGCATATAATCAACGCGTTTGTGTCATGTGGTGTCATTTTTCCTAATTATCCGTTTCCTCACAGTATTGACTCATATATTTAGTAAAGTTTTCCTATGAAGTGGTGTTGCCTGACACCGCTTCGCGTAACGTGCGTCCGCCCCAAACTTCGGGTGTGATCCTTCCCCATACCCTGCATACTTCTTGCACCGAGATGCCTCGATCTTGAACCTGCAATGTAATCTCAGCAGTATAAAATGAGAAGTTTAATAGAAATAGTTATTCTTTATAAAACGAAAATAAGCAAATAGTATCATGTACAATAGAACAGGAGTAGAAATTAACATTAAGGGGAAAAAAAGAGTGTCAAGTGTCAACCTATTCAGTGGATGACATAATAAGGTGGTAGCTGTGGAATTCATCAAAGGTCCAACAAGCTCAAGAATACTTCAGCTATACAGTTGGTGTTACAGGCTAGCATGTTTTTCCAATTTTGTTACATAGGAATGGTTCCTTCAATTAATTTCTCATACTATAAATACTCCAATGTGTTCATAAGTTATATCCATCACTTGAGTAAAACCAATTACTAAGCAAAAGCCATAGTATCTAGCTGCT
>MDKH01023300.1:0-15889 GCA_005239495.1 Nicotiana undulata
GTTCCTAGCTTCAATTTTATATTTTCAGATTTTAGCTCTAGGATCTCAGTTTCAAGTGGATGAGCCTGGTTCTTCAAGGCAGTGTTTTCTTTTTCAGATTCACTTACTCCGATTTTCAGGTTCTTGCACTTTGCTTTTAACATTATACATTCTTTAGAGAGTTGTTCTTTCTCTTTGTTTGTTTCTTCGGAATCATCCATGAAATCAAGTAGCAACTCAGAGAGTTTTTCTTTAGATAGGAGCTTTATCTTGTTTCTGCGATGGGATATACTTACCTCTGGTTCTTCATATGATTCCTCATCAAATTCACCAATTTCCATGATCGCATGTTCTTCATTCTCACCATCTTCTGATTCTTCATCTGAACTTTCCCCCCAAGCAGCAAGCATAGCTTTTGTTGTGGTTTTCTTGGGTTTGACCAGTTCCTTCTTTCTTTTCCTTCGTTCGAATCTCTCCCTTTTCCATTCCACTTCCCACTGAGGACAGTTCTTGATATGGTGGTCAGTCTTTACACATTTGTAGCACCCTCGTTGGTTAGCCTTTCTGGAGCTTTTGCTTTGTTGTAGTTTCCACCTCTTGAGATGCCCTTTTTCCTTATGAGAAAGTTTCTGAATTCCTTGGTGATCATGGCCATCTCGTCTTCCTCCAGATCTGCTCCCTCAATGATTCTCAAGGCTAGACTTCTTTCCTTCTTGGGAGCATCCATTTTCATTGTCTTCCTTCTAAGTTCGTGGGCAGCGAGGTTTCTAATTAGCTCGTCCAATATGAGGGTTGCCATATTTTTGGATTCCTGGTTAGCAGTGATTTTGCTTTCCCAGGAAATTGGTAAGACCCTTGTTAGGATCTTCTCCACCTTGTCCTCTTCAAGAATGACTCTTCCAAAATACTTGAGTTCATTTGTCAGAGTTGTGAACCTCGTGTACATCTCTTGGATTGTCTCTCCTTATTTCATGGTGAAGTTTTCATACTGAGAGTATAGTAGAGTACCTCTTGATCTTTTCACTTGAGGTGTTGCTTCGTGGGCTATTTGCAAAGTATCTCAAATTTCTTTGCAGTGGTGCAACTTGGAATCCTACTATACTCGTCTGGACCTAGTCCACAAACTAGTCACTTTTTGGCTTTAGAAATTTTCTCCCATTTCTTCAAGTCCTCAGCAGTGCAGTCAGCTCTAGTTTTTGGCACATCTACTCCTTCAACAGTCTTCTTCATAGTGGCTAAAGGACCATCAATGACTATGTCCCATAGTTCATAGTCTTCTCCAATCAAGTAATCATTCATCTTGTTCTTCCACCAGGAGTAATACTGGTCATTGAATAGTGGTGGCCTTGCAGTTGACTATCCCTCCCAGTTTCCAGGTGGTGCACTCATTTTGATCTTTTTCAAGGTGTTAGCCTTTTCAAGGATAACCTGCTCTGATACCAATTGATGTTTTATACGTCAATACCACACAAGAGGGGGGTGATTTGTTTGGTGTCCAATTTTCGAGTGCAATCTCTATAGAAGAACCAGGTTCTTCTAGGTGGTCCAACTTCTACAGTTTGCGGAAAGGTAATTGCAGAAATAAAAGAACACAACAATTTTACGTGGAAAACACCTCGCTCAAAAGGTGAAAAAACCACGACCTACTTCCCAGTAGGATTTTCCCAAACTCTTCACTATGTCAATGAGCCAAACAGCATTTACAAAATAAACTCTTTTGTAAACCTAAGGACTAACTCTAATCCCTTTGTGGCAAACTAGCCTCTAGCTAATTGCGACAAACTTCAAGTTAACTCTAACTTGAACACTGTGTACCTATTACAATTGCTTCTAGATAAAGCTGAAAGATACAATATGTAATCACCTACTACAAACAACTAGACTCAAAAGACAACAGATGGAACTGGTTCTTCGAGCTGGTTCAAGTAGCTTTTGAGTCGCACAAGGATTCTTCACATGAACTGCTTGCAAAATTGCTTTGGTAATTTTGCTTTCAATTCTTGTTTCACTTCTGTGTTTGTACGCAAATTCTTCAGTAGGAATGCTTCAACAATTTATAGAATCAGTAGTTGAGATGTTGTTGTTCAGTTCTGATGCAACTCTTCCTTGGTGGAAGAGTTTGAGTTTATCTCAACTTCCTTGATCTTCCTTTATCTTGATTCTGTCCTACCTGAATGCGAAGTCCATCTCCTTATCAATTTGCAACCTTTTCGCTTAGGAGATAACCCCTTAATTCAGAGATAATGTTTATCTCCTACGCCTGGACTCTTCTCGTGCCAACTGGTCTGCTTGACTATGTTTGGCCTGATGGACCTGGTTCAACTGTGTTGTCATTTGTCATTCTTCAAAACCATGCAGTGACTTGATTCAACAGATACATAGCATGAGGGCAGTGCCATCAACTCTTCATCAAATGATGAAGTTTCCAACAAAGGATGGCGTGAAAACGGTGTACGGAGAGCAGCATGCAGCCAAAGAGATGTTCGCAGTGCACGATCTGGAACCAGTATCGACTCCCTCTGCCTCGGAGAAGTTAAAAGACAAGCAGATAGACAAATAGTAACCACAGTCTATACCCTCGGTTGAACCCGAGGGACAGGTGACCGATGAACAGGTGGTCGAGGGTGAAGAAGAAGACTTCCTCACTCATCGAACCTTCATTGCCCCCAACGAATCAGATGCGACGAAGTCCACAGTCGAAGAGCTCGAGCAGACCGTAATTGATCGAGAACCTTCAAGAACAAAAGGTATACCTGGGAACGGGATTAACCCCCGAACTCAGGAAAAAACTCATTAAGTTTCTTATTGATAACATTGATTGCTTCGCTTGGAACCATTTAGATATGAGAGGGATCCCGCCGGAGATAACCACCCATCGACTAAGTGTCGATCCCAGGTTCAAACCGATGAAGCAAAAAAGGAGACCTCAGTCCGAGGTAAAGCATGCATTCATCAAAGATGAGGTAACAAAACTTCTCAAAATAGAATCCATTAGGGAGGTAAAATACCCCGAATGTCTAGCTAGCGTAGTAGTAGTCCCTAAAAAGGGAAATAAACTGAGAATGTGCGTAGATTACAAAGATTTAAATAAAGCATGCCCTAAAGATTCATTCTCGTTGCCAAACATCGACCGTCTAATCGATGCTACGGCTGGCCACGAGATCCTTACTTTTCTAGACGCCTACTCTGGGTACAATCAAATACAAATGAACCCGGAGGACCAGGAAAAAACTTCGTTTATCACGAAGTATGGTACATATTGCTATAATGTAATGACCTTAGGGCTAAAAAGTGCAGGAGCTACATATCAACGCCTAGTTAATAAAATGTTCGAACATCAAATAGGCAAATATATGGAAGTTTACATTGACAACATGCTAGTTAAGTCCCTGCGCGCAGAGGACCATTTGACTCATTTGCAGGAAACGTTTGATATCCTAAGATGATACAATATGAAGCTCAACCCGGAAATTGCGCTTTCGGAGTCGGATCTGGAAAATTTTGGGCTTCATGGTATCGAACAGGGGGATCGAGATCAACCCCGACAAAGTCAAAGCCATCGAGGATATCACCGTAGTGAACAATGTGAAAGTAGTACAGTGGCTGACCGGGTGGATAACAGCCTTAGGCCGATTCATCTCGAGGTCATGGGATCGGAATCATCACTTTTTCTCCCCTCTCAATAAGAAAAACAACTTCGAGTGGACTCCGAAATGCCAACAGGCTTTGGAAGAGTTAAAACGGTACCTCTCGACCCCACCTTTGCTCCACACTCTGAAGGAAGATGAAACACTATACTTGTATCTGGTCGTGTCCGAAGTAGCGGTAACTGGTGTGTTAGTTCGAGAAGAACAAGGTACGCAATTACCTATTTATTATGAAAGTCAGACCCTAGGAGATGCTGAAATCAGGTATCCGCACATAGAAATATTAGCTATTGAATTAGTAAGTGCATCTAGGAAATTGAAACCTTATTTTCAATGCCATCGTATATGTGTATTAACTACATATCCACTTCGAAACGTCTTGCATAAGCCCGAACAATCGGGCCGATTAGCCAAATGGGCCATCGAACCTAAAGGGTATGATATCAAATATCAACCTAGAACGGATATCAAGTCTCAAATTTCGGCGGACTTCGTGGCCGATTTTATGCCTGCCCTCGTGCCCGAAGTAGAGAAAGAACTCTTGTTAAAAACGGGCACATCATCGGGGGTATGGACCCTCTTCACTGATGGTGCCTCTAATATGAAAGGGTCCGGGCTCGGTATAGTTCTAAAACCGCCTACAAGCGACATAATTAAACAATCTACAAGAACTTTGAAGTTGACAAACAATGAGGCCGGGTATGAGGCCATGCTTTCAGGTCTTGAACTGGCCAAAGGCCTAGGATCAGAGGTCATCGAAGCAAAATGTGACTCTCTTCTGGTTGTAAACCAAGTAAATGGGAGTTTCGAGGTTCGAGAAGATATGATGCAAAGATACTTAGACAAGCTTCAAGTGACATTGCATCACTTCAAAGAGTGGACCCTGGTTCGCATACCTCGAGAACAGAACAGCGAGGCCGATGCACTCGCGAAAGTGGGTTCATCTGTCGAAGAAGATGACATAGTCCCGGGGACTGTCAATCAACTATCCAAATCGGTAATCGAACAAGGCCATGTCGAAATTAACTCAATGAGTCTAACATGGGATTGGAGGAACAAGTAAATCAACTGTGAGACATGGGAAGCTCCCCACAGACCCAAACGAATCGAGGTCCCTTCGAGCCAAAGCAGCCCGATTTTCACTCGACGAGAATGGAACACTGTACAGAAGAACCTTTGACGCACCACTAGCAGTATGCTTGGGACTAAGGGACACCGACTATGTGCTACGAGAAATCCACGAAGGCACTTGTGGCAACCACTCTGGTGCCGACTCCTTGGTTCGAAAGGTAATCAGAGCAGGTTACTACAGTGATAGTATGGAAAAAGACACCAAGGCATTCGTTCGAATATGTGACAAATGCCAAAGATTTGCACCGATGATTCATCAACCCGGTGAACAACTACACGAAAGTCCTATCCCCGTGGCCATTCATGAAATGGGGTATGGACATCGTCTCCCCCTCCCAACGGCGCCAAGTAAAGCTAGATTTATCTTATTTATGACTTACTACTTCTCAAAATGGGTAGAAGCGCAGGCCTTCGAGAAGATTAGAGAAAAAGAAGTCATCGACTTCATATGGGACCACATCATATGCCGATTCGGGGTCCCCTCCGAGATTACATGTGATAATGGGAAGCAGTTCATCGGCAGCAAGGTGACGAAATTCCTCGAGGATCATAAAATCAAAAGAATCCTATCAACGCCTTACCACCCAAGTCGGAATGGCCAAGCCGAGTCCACAAACAAAACTATAATTCAAAACTTAAAGAAGAGGTTAGAGAATGAGAAAGGGAAGTGGAGAGAAGTTATACCCGAAGTACTATGGGCATATCGAACAACTTCGAAGTCGAGCATAGGGGAGACCCCGTTCTCTTTGGTATGTGGGTTTGAGGCATTGATACCAGTCGACGTCAGAGAACCGAGCGTCAGATTTTAGCATGCCACCGAGGACTCAAACAATGAGGCCATGAACACCGCCCTCGAGCTACTAGATAAAAAGCGTGAGGCCGCACTACTTCGAATGGCCGCTCAAAAAAGGATCTAAAGGTACTACAACAGAAGAACGAACCTCCGCTACTTCGGAGCCGGGGACTCGGTTCTAAGGAAATTCACCCTCAACACTCGAAATCCAAGTGAAGGGAAGCTAGGCCCTAGTTGGAAAGGAACGTACCGCGTCCTCGGAGTAGTAGGCAAGGATCCTACAAACTAAGCACTATGGAAGGCGAGCAACTACCAAGCAATTGGAACATATCGATGCTCAAACGCTATTATTGCTAAGGTATAACCTTCTCCCTTTTCATTTATACTTCATACTAACTTCTTACGGGTGTTCGATTGAGAGTAATCGAAGCACCCTTCAGCTCGAAGACCTTGGGTTTTAAAGCATGCGTTGCACTCTTTTTCCTTTAGACCGGGTTTTATCCCAAATGGGTTTTACCGGCAAGGTTTTTAACGAGGCAACATCTATATGCTACCTAAGGAAAACCCAACAAGTATTCAAGGCTTCTTTTCAATCAACCTCGAATATTGGGGGGCATCACCCTCGGAGGCTACTTTTTCAAAGAAAACAAGTTATGCCAAAGAGCGCCTTGATAGGAGAATGTTGTAATGGGCCAAACGGACAAATGAACCGTGTCCGTATATAATAGTCGAGCCCCCGATGGCGAAAACATGTATGCATGTATCAAGTATTCGAAGAAGCATTCTTACTTATCATAAAACTTTGTGCCTCAAAGAAGTTTACTATTTTCACATGAAACGGCTGAAGGGCCAAATACTTCTGAACACTCGGGGACTGTCATCGACGTCAACCTATCGGGTCATCAAAGACTCAAATTCATAAGACCTCAATGGGTAAACATCGAACTTGTAAGACCTCAATGAGTCAACGTCGAATCTGTAAGACCTCAATGAGGCAATATCAAATCTATAAGACCTCGATGAGGCAAAATCGAACTTATAAGACCTCAACGAGGCATACTCAGACTTATAAGACCTCAACGAGACATACTCAAACTTATAAGACCTTAAAAAAGCATACCCCCGATATTAAGGCCAAGGCTATATATTCGAACTTATAAGACCCCTAAAAGGGAATACCCTCGATATTAACGCCGAGGTCATCTCGCCCGGGGACTAGTCTATGGCCAAATATAAAGACTACTGGCATATGAAAGGCTACGACCAAAATAATGCGGCTCGGAGACGTCCAACTTCCGCCATAAAACTAAAGTCCTTCGAATACTTCGAAAAAATTGGTTAAATCACAATACCCTCGGCATAAGCAAAGGGGCTTCCATAATATCAGCTCCGAACAATGTAAAGGCTTCGAAAAAAATCAGCCTTCGAGAGAACCTCATGAGGTACTCAATTATCGTCACGCATCGACTTGTAATTGAGGTTCCTATCAATCGAACCATCGAAAAGTCAGACGAACACAAAAACACGCCAAGGCATAACAAAATTCTTAAAAGTCTTTAGCCAGAATGGGGGAAAATTGTAACCACTTTAGAGGTCGAATTGATCCAATCTAAAAAGAGCCTAAGGACCGATATATAAGAGCCTAAGGTCCAACCTAAAGATCCTAAGGGCCAACTTAAAAATATCCTAAGGGCCAACTTAAAAAGAGCCTAAGGGACAACCTAAAGATCCTAAGGGCCAACTTAAAAAGAGACTAAGGGCCGATGCCTTAAAACCTAAGGGTCGATACCTAAAGAACCTAAAGTCCGGAGCACATCTTGCCCAAGACCTTTACTTAACTCATACTCAAGCGTCCCGAGCTAAATCTTAGCTCGAAGATCGGACCTTAAGTGGTCACCTATTATCGGTCATCGGTCAAACACAAAACCTAAGGGTTTATATTCTGAGTCCAATACATCGGACTGATCATTAACAACATCAAATCTCAAGAGCAAAAGACAAGACAAAAATTAACAACAACGATGAAAGAAGAAGATCCTTTTATATATCCAGATAGTGTTCACAAAAATAATTTACAAAGCTCCCACATGGAGCCCTTACATAAAAAGAAAATATAAAAACCTAATCTTTTGTCGGATTCATTCGATCTGATGAAGCTCCCTCAAGAGCTGCACTCTCGACAGCTTGACCCTCGGCACCCTGGTCATCGGAGGCCTCTTCCCCCTTGGGACTCCATCCTCATATTCACCACTCTCCGAACCACTAACGGAATCCTCGTCGAGAGTGAGCAGTGCAGCCGATTCTTCTTCTAAATCCTTCACTTTCTCGATCTCGGCAGAAAGATCGAAACCTTTGGAGTGTATCTCCTTGAAAGCCTGCCTTTGGGATTCCAATCAAGCATGGCCAAGGGCACGAGTCAGCCTGAGCTCTCTTTCAAAAAATACCTTCTTAGCCCGAGCATTTGCAGCAGTAGCGTCAGTCCGATAAGAAGATATGAGTTCATTGATCTCAGACTTAATTTTGGATAACTCAGCAGTCGATTAAGCATGAAGCTCCTTATATTTACGTCGTTCTCCCTTTGCACCTTGAAGTTAATGCTCAGGCGAGGTCAGTTTCTATCAAAGAGCATCCTTCTTGGAGGCTACCTCATCCATGCGCTGCTTCAGCTCGAGGATCTCAGTATCTTTGACCTTAAGCTCCTCTCGGAGTTGCCCCACTAGGTCATCCTTCTGCTTGAGCTGCAAGAATCGAGTCGAGACATTAAAACACTAAAATGAGTAAGTGTAAAATAAGCCAGCAAAGGCTATGTTACCTGCTCATCGAAATCTACCTGTTATTGAGACGCCTTCTCCAAACGGGCTCGAAGGTCATTAAGTTCCCCCTCTTTTCTGACATAGAGGGCCTTGAGGTCATCGTGTTCCCGCATGAGCCTCCTAAGCTCTTCTTCACATCGGGCAAGCTCAGTCCGAGATTTGGAGAAAGCCTGATCGTAAAGCATCACATCCCGCTCACGAAGAAAAGAAGTTAGAAAAGCACAAATTAAATCACAAGCATAGTTGTTAAAAGACAAAGTATACCTACTTTCAAAGCTTATAAGCTTCTTCGAAGATAAATGAGGCGTCGAGGTTAGGGCCCACCTCAATCCCGGCAAGGCATTCTTTGAAGAAATCATTCTCCCCAAGGGATGACCCCGCTTCAAGAGTATTCATGTCCCGAGCATCCCATATTAGCCCATCAGAAAAGGATGGGCCCTGAGGGGAGTCACCCACGTCGATCACCCCGAGGGGATCAATCGGGGCTTTCTCCTTCCTTCGAGGAGTTGCGGGGTTGGTTTCTTCAGGCTCTTCGGTCGAGTGCTTTTCAGCATAATGCATTCCTTGGTTATCAGTCGGCTACAGGACTCTTCCCGAGCTCCCTTCAGGAACCTCCTCAACTCGAGGCTCGACTGCATCGGTGGCCTTCGGTGCAGCAGTCTTCGGCTCGGCGGCCTCTGAAGCATCAGAGCTTCCTCTTCCTTCGATCACTAACAGGCAGCAATCATCCTCCTCGACCTCGGCACGAAGGCTCTCGGCAACCTCCGGTGTTAAAGCCACTGTATCGACCTTAGACTTTCGAGCTTTGTCCTTCTTTGGTTTCGGGGACTCCGCCGGCGTCTCCTTTTTCCTTTTCTTGTCCTTGGCAGGTTTAGGGGTATCTACTTCGCCAGGTGAGGGAAGCCTCATCCAAATAGCTTCTCCAAAGACTACATGAACACAAAAGGTTAAGTATGCTACCAAGAGATATTTTCACTAAGGAATTCAAATGCGACAGTAATAAAAACTTACCATGGTTTTTAGCCTCCCATCGGCCATTGGCCAAGTCGCGTCAGACACACTTAGCATATGGGGAGGTTGAATCTAGTTGTCAAACCCAGCCCGGAAGGTCCTTGACTGCACCAGGATACCACTCGACGGCTGCATTATCGTAGGGAGTTAGTTTAAAAGAAAGAAAAAATATTTGATTGACAAAAACATGTTCGATGATTTGACACTTACGATTCATATTCCATTCCTCGGGGAATGGCATCTTCTCAGCAGAAATCAGGTCCGAGGTCCTGACGTGGACAAAGCGACTCATCCACCCTCGGTCCTTGTCCTCGTCGATGCTAGCAAAGAAGGACTTTGTAGATCGACGTTGTAGTTTAATCAGGCCACCTCGATAAAGTCGAGGGCTGTACAATCTAATCAGATGGTTGAGGGTAAAGGCATCCCCTCGAACATGTTTGAAAAATACCTAATCGGGTAAATGATTTGCCAGAATGAAGGGTAGATTTGGCAAAGCGTCACCCGATATTGTCTACAAAAATCGAGGATCACTGGATCTATCGGTGGAAAAGAAGGTTCTACGGGACCTAAGGTAAATGGGTATGTGTATACGCTAAGGAAACCAGCTTTGTGAGTGGTTATGTCTTCTTCAGGTGAAGGGATCTCCACTTGTACCATCTCCCCCCAACGACAATAAACCTTCAACTTTTCGGCCTCGGTTATCAGGCTGATGTATCGAGACATGGGTTCACATCGTTCCGCAACCGAAGAAGGTTTTTCGACCTTAATATCAGAGGATGCTTCACAAGGTCCGGGGGTACACTCCTCAACACGAGGAGGTATTACCGTTTTGATCTTAGACGGGCGTGATGATGAAGGGGGCTTCTTCTTTTGAGGAACAGTCTTAGAAGTCTTTGCCATTTCTGCTATAAAATTTCAGAAGAAGAGGAAGAAATTGGTTGAGAGATGAACACAAGAGAGAAGTAAGCGTATAAAAGAGTTGATAAAGGTATGAAGACGTTGTGAAAAGTAAAAGTTTAAGGAGTGAAGGATTGGGGTATTTATAGGGGTCAGTTATGTGTGTTGGAGAAGGCAAAAGGACGGCCAACCGCCGTTATCGATTTATGGCTTTTCGAGAACCGTGCAAGCATGACCTTTGCACGTCCTTTACGTCACATCAATCACTGACCTCACGTGACTGACGTCATGATGGGGACATTGAAGAGCCAAAGAATTCAAATTGTTTCTTATCATTCCATTCTAAGAAACAAAGGGACTATCTGTATACGGACAAAATCGGAGGAGTCCAATATCGAGGCCTCTGTTGAGACGAACCCGAGCTCGAAGGGTTCAAAGTAACATTTGAGTCGATCTCAGAATGCAGACCTCGAGAGAATGCATCGAAGGACCGACACGGCCTACCTCGAGGCAGTAAAATCGATGGCAGTCAAGGAAAGGAGGGAAATTCCTGAGGACACGTGGTTAAGACAGATAGGATTCGTCTTAAATAGTACAACTACGTACTAAGCCGTTATACAGCTGTACCAGTAATATTCTTTGTCATAATTAGAAATGTACTATATTAGGGTTTTCCCCTCCTATATAAAGAGGACCCCAATCATTTTTGTAACACACAACAATTCACTACAATAGAACATTCAACTCAGCTTTTCTCGTTTAACGTGCTCAACATATTTCTTAGCTTTATTGTTCTTCATTTACTGCTAAAGGCTGACCTCGAGACCCCGAGGTTACTGAACTCGAGGCCCCCAGTTCTGTGACAACATTGGTTTGGCTATCACATTCTTCTTACTTATACTTATCATTTCTTGATTATTAACTAATATTAGAATAAATCACATATTTTTAGAACCACAAATCAAATATAATTGTTAATATCATTTTCGAGGTAAACATAGTTTACGTTGTATATATCTATAGAATAGTTTTACCCTATTATATTACCTTTACCTATTGTGGCAAGTATCAATTTTATTTTTAAATTATAAATCCCACATTTTAAGAGGGTCTACCTATAAATATCACATGAAAATTCTGATAGTGTAAAAAGTTTAGACTGATAGTAAACTCATAGACAGTTAGTGTAAATTAGAAGTCCGTATAATTGGGGTTGATTTATCCAAATAGTAAATCAAAGTTGGACTACTTCGATAATTCACACTGACATTTCGAGTCTAAATAGTGGCCAATAGTTTGTCACTATTCTGCTTAATTCGGGTCAGTTTCATATATACCTCAATGTTAAGAGAATTCAATATTGTTTAATTATTTTTATGTTGATCGTCAACATGCCATAACTTTTCCTATTTATCCGTATTTAGTGTTAGAACAAGTACAGCGAAAGCAAGCACAAATTCAGATATCACATACATGTATTCTATATAATGAATTAATAACAGAGATTAGAAGCACTAATCTCTTGAAGCTGTTACACAACTCGTTCACAAGGCAGAGATCTAGGACTGCATTCTTCTACTATGATCCTAGTTAGACCTACAAGAAATTACTCGTGTGGGCAAATATTACTACTATGTAGAGTGCGTTATTGGGTAAACTAATCCTCTATATGTAGCACCCGAAATTAAGCCAAAATTTAGCCAAAAAAACATGTAGAATTCTACTAGGCTTGTAGAATCCTAGTCCAACTCAAATAGAAAACTTTTCTCCCAAGTAACTTCCTTCCCAAGCCAGTTAAGGTTTTACTAGGTATAGCAGTAGGGACCATAGAAATAACAAGAGCCTATCAATTATAGTATTAACTAGTGTATTTGCCGCGCTTCGCGCGGTCTTAAAATTAAATGAAGATACTGAAACATGATGTCACGACCCAGAATCCTAATCCGGGTCGTGATGGCGCCCAACGACGGGGTTAGACAAGCCAACACAAATTACACTAAGTGTTACCCTTCCCATCTAATCGAACAAGTCAATGATTACCAGTTTAAAACTACTAACATGATACTAGCCTTGAGTTGCAGAAACAATCATAGTAAATACAAGGCCGAAATAAAACATATACAAAGCTATACAACCCAAAACCCAAAATATACATACACTACGCGTGTGTGCCAGGAACTAGTGTCACGAGTGTCATGGGCAACTACTGAATATACAATGACTACAATATATACAGAGTCTCAGTCTGAATGAAATGGACAGAGAATATAACAAAAGAACTCCAGGGTGCTGCTAGGAAGTCGCCGGGAAAGCAGCTCACCATGAAGTATGACCACGCTATCAATATCTAGCACTGGCCTGATAATCAGAAGTACCAGTCTCCGGACCTGTACAATCAAGTACATAAAAGAAAAGAAAGTGCAGCATGAGCAATAAATATGTACCCAGTGAGTATCCCGCCTAAACTCGAAGAAGTAGTGACGAGAGGTCGACTCGATACTCACTAAGGTCCAACAGTAATAACATATGGTAGAGTATAATGAATTACAGTAGGCATGTCAGGGAGATAAGCAACAAGTATATATATCAAGAGAAGAAATCCAAAAAATTGCTGAACTAAACAATAAAGCACTTTCAAGGGTAAAACCATCGAACGAAACAATAACCACAAATTCTTAGATCTGCCGTGGAGTACGGCCGGCTCCCATAAGGTACCTTCTACACTCATCGTGGCGTACGGCCCATCCCATATTCATTTCAATTTCCTTCCAACACTGTCGTGGCGTACGGCCTGATCCCATATTCATTGCAATTTCTTTTCAACACTGTCGTGGCGTACGGCCCGATCCCATATTCATTTCAATTTCTTTTCAACATTGTCGTGGCGTACGGCCCGATCCCATATTCATTTCAATTTCTTTTCAACATTGTCGTGGCATACGACCTGATCCCATATTCATTTCAATTTTATTTCAATTTCTTTTCAACACTGCCGTGGCGTACGGCCCGATCCCATATTCATTTCAATTTCTTTTCAACATTGTCGTGGCGTACGGCCCGATCCCATATTCATTTCAATTTCTCAACACTTTCCATAACAAATTCCTTACCATTCAACAATTTTTCCATAAAGCCTCAGAGGAACAACACTGTACAAAACATAACCTTATAGCACACATGGCGTCACAATAAATCATATAAAGCATTACAAGGAAAAACATATAAGGCATTACGAGAAATCATACAAGGCATGATGTGGGCCTAACTACCCGGACATAATAATATTAGCCGCTACGTACGGACTCTCGTCACTTGGCGCGTACGTAGCCCCCAAAGAATTACACATAGAATATACATCACCTATGGGGACAATTCCCTCTTACAAGGTGAGAAAGGAGACTCACCTCGTGTCGAATCTACCCCTCGGACCACAATTGCACCCGAAACTCCGAACTCTACACTCGAGGACTCCAACTAGCCAAAAGGTATACAATAATATCAATGCATGCACAAAGCGGGAAGTTATTCTAGTTATTCAATAAAATCGCTATTCTTGAAGAATTCCCAAATTCTAACCCCGGTCCCTCATGATCAAATTCCGAAAATTCTCGAAGGGATCACTCACCCATAGCCTAAGGATCATTAAGGTGTGGTTTCTACTTGAATTCATGGCCTAAAATGGAAAATCACAAAATCCTCAAGAACCCTAAAATTACTACCTAATTCTATGATTTTAGGTAATTTAATAGTGAATTTAACTAGGAACTAATGTTTGAAACTAGTAGAACTATGGAATTTACTTACCTCAATAGCAGTGGTGGAAGGTCCCTTGAAGAGCTCTCTAAAAACTTGAGGAGGAAGATGAAAATGGAGGAAAAATGCTAAGTCCCGTATTTAATAAAACTGCCCAGGGATTCCTTAACTGCGATCGCGACAAGGGGCATGCGATCGCGAAGAACAACTGGCCAGACCTCTGCGATCGCGGCAGAGGTCCTGCGATCGCGAAGAACAAACTCACCCGACCCAGATGCGACTCAACGCGATCGCAATAACAGGCTGTGATCGCGAAGGCGTGGAACCCAGACCTCTGCGATCGTAGAGAACAATCAACAGCCCAGCAAAATCCTTCTCCGCGATCGCAACCCACTTTCTGCAATCGCAGAGAAGGAAACCAGATAATAGAAATTTTTGGTTTTCTAACTTAGCTCCCGGGGGTCCAAAACTCACCCGAGCCCCTCGGGACCCCGTCCAAAAGCACCAGCAAGTCTGTATTCGTGATACGAACTCGCTCGAACTCTCGGAACCTGAAAAACAACAACGAAACTCAGAATTCAACCCCAAAACCAAATTGAATCAAAACTTGAGAACTGGAAATTCTAGAATTCACTTCAATGCACCGCACCGGTCTATACTACTCGGAATGATTTCAAGTTTTGCAGACAAGTCAAGAATGACATAACGGAACTATCCCCGGTCTCAAAATTTCATTTGGACCTCGGGAACACAAAATCACATTTCAAGCCAAATTTCAAATTCTATGAAAATCCTCAAAACTTGATTAACTCCAATTTTCTCATTTTGATCAGAAACCTATCAAATCAGGTCCGTTTCTTACCAAATTTCACAGATAACTTAAATAACACATATTGAACCTGTTTCGAGCTCCGAAATCATAATACGGGTCCGGCAGCACAGGTTTCACGTCAAGGTTCATTTTCATAAGCCTTTAATATTTTCATAAAATAATTTTCTTTAAAAATTCATTTCTCGGACTTGGGTCCTCGGAATTCGATTCCGGGCATATGCCTAAGTCTTATGTTTTCTTACGGACCTTCCGGGACCGTCAGATCACTGGTCCGGGTCCGTTTACCAAAAATTTGACCAAAGTCAACTTTATTCAATTAATTAACCTGAAGTCAACTCTTAATCAAGTTTTCACATAAAAGGCTTCCCGGCTACGCGCCTGGGCTGCGCACGCACATCGAGGTGAGATTAACGGAGGCTTTTGGGTCCTCGGAACATAGTCAAAATTAGATTCACATAAGATGACCCCTTAGGGTCATCACAATCTCCCCTTCTAAAACAAACGTTCGTCATCGGGGTAGAATCGTACCTGAAGTGCCGAATAGCTGTGGATACCTGCTCTGCATGTCCTCCTCGGACTCCCAAGTCGCCTCATCGACTGGTTGGCCTCTCCACTGGACCTTCCTATCAATAATAGCAACTGGCTCCTCCTCGAAGCCCAACTTCTCATCTAACTGAATAGTGTTGAAATCAATCACGTGAGAGAAATCGGCATGATATCTCCGGATCATGGATACATGAAATACCGGATGAACTCTCGATAAGGCGGGATATAAAGCGAACTCATAAGCAACCTCCCCGACTCGCCTTAACACCTCGAAAGGGCCTATAAACCTGGGGCTCAGCTTGCCCTTCTTCCCGAATCTCGTAACACCCTTCATCGGCGAAATCTTCAACATAACCTTATCTTCCTCCATAAATGCCACATCACGTGCCCGTTGATCCGCATAGCTCTTCTGCCTAGACTGTGATGTACGGAGCTTTTCCTGAATAATCTTCACCTTTTCCAAGGCATCTCTCACCAGATCTGTACC